>PVHX01026302.1:0-21043 GCA_004024805.1 Geosciurus inauris
TACTCTTATTGCATCAAAACATCTAAAGGTCAAAGAAGAATTAAAATAGCCAATCCTCTAGGTTCTTTGATAGTTTCCAGTTAATTTTTCTCATCATCAGCATTGAAACCAACAACCTAAAACTTGCAATTGAATCTGTGAAAAATTTTCAAAAAGAAAATATTGGATGTAAGTGACATGCTTAACATGCAGGAAGCCCTAGTTTCAATTTCCAGCACTGTATATACTATTGTAGCCAAACAACTAAATGATAGGACTTCCAATTAGAAATACATGTCTTATGTTCTATCTCATCTGAGAGTATTAAAGTTTATTTACATTTCTTGTAAAGTATGCTTTCTCCTTTAAGTTTCTCTGAACTGGTTTAAAAGACACAAGGAATGATAATGCATTTTATTGCAAGCCTCCCCTTTTTTGGAAAGATTATTGGGTAGATGCATCTGAAATAGTATTCTTGTGAAAAACTAGTACCATAGTACAGGTCTGGAAACAGGATAGGCAAAGCTGTTTCTGATATTCCCTGTCTACTAGTCAGGAATGCAAAACAATTTCAAGTCAATGATCCTCCTACATCCAAAAGGCATTGGACCCGAAGCTCAAGATCATTTGCATTTTTTGCTTGATTTGAATTACACAGGCAAAATCAATGATATAAATAAGGTCTTATATAACCTGACATCCACATGCCTACTCTAGCAGAATTGCAACATCAATGGTACAGCCAAATGGATCAAAAGGTCCTCCCAATGCCCATGTCAATGTCAGATCCAGTAGAAGCTCCCTTGCTTGGCATTCCCACTTGAGTTCTTTGCAGTCATGGCATGTCACCTAACTGGCTGGTGCTTTCTAATAGACCCTGGACCAGTTCTGATTGATGTGTGAGTGTGCAAATATTACTAGCATCCAGGAGCCAGATGGCCCACATACCAAGCATACCAGCCAGACATAACAGAGGCAGACTCAGCTTACTGTTGGAGAATTACATTATTTGGTGATTCTTCCCATACCTAAGTATACATAGTCCTATGCACCTGATTTCATTCCATGTTAATCCAAAGCAATACCTCCTCTGTTATTTCACGGTCACATTCTAATACAGAAGAACTTTCTTGCTTTTCTCCTTTCCATTTTGCATTAAATGAAGGCCTTTACAACCAACCTGATTCTATCCTGCTGTTTGTAAAGGCAAAGAGTCTTTAGAGGAGTAGATGAAAAAAAAAATCTCTTCAGTTCTTCTCTGTGATAAAGCACTTTTTTTTCTTTCACCAAACTTAGGTGAATTATTTTAATAAAAAGATATAAGCTATGGGAAGGAGTGCCCAAATAATGTATATACTCCCCATATTACTAGTTTCTGTCATATCATCACACATGCAGTTGAAATGATAAAAATGGCAAAAAGTTTTAAGTGATTTAAAAACTGGCTTATTTGCAAAACACTTAAAAATAATATATGTGTGTGTGAATATTCATATTTATTCACATATAACTTCTCTTATAAAAATATAAAATTTCAGTCAGTTAAACCTGGTTTTCTCATCTCATACATGTAAAATAAAATGCATAGCATGGCTGGGTTTGTGCATGTGAATGTGTACATGCAATCACACCAAAGGAGGAATATGTCAATTGCAATTACTGTGATAGAAAAAAATTTAATCCATAAATAGAAAAACCAGTACATCTCAGTACTCATTATTTATGCCTTAAAAGTTATATGATAGCAACCAAAATTCTTTCTTGAATCTGAGTCAGCTATGCACATATGTTCCTGACTTTATTCACTGAGATGCACAGCCTTCCAGAAATCATTAAAATAGAAATTGCAAAAGCTCCAGTTCAAGGTCTGGAGACACAATGAAAGTTTGGAGATCTTTTACAAGAAATCTGGGGGAAATTCTTTACCATCTTTGTATCCTAAATAAAAAAAATGACTTAGTATATTTGACAACATTGTAAGCTTGCTTCCTGAGTTCAAAACAAATAGCTGCCTATCGGATCCACTCTGAGCACATCATTTCAAGCTGTCAGGTCAGCCACATTACTCATAGGTTTCCTCTGGGATAATCTAATTCTAGAATCACTTTATAGTTTGGATACTTTCAGAATGAGTTACTGATGTCCTCATAGGAGCTGGATTGCATAACACATAAAAGGAAGGTTCATATTCTACTGAAGTGCACATACTATGCAAATTGTGTAAAATTATTGTGTAGGTGTTAAGAATTTTAATTACTTCTATAAGAGGAAGCAAACGTTCATCTTTCATGTCTCATTTCCAACAATAGCTTTGGTCCACTTAGAAATAAAATGTCACCTTTTTGCAATAAAATCAGAGTTTCAAAAGCAATATATATCCAATGGACTATATTTAAAATTATCATCTAAAATTTTTAAAAGATGGTCATTAAAGGTCAAAGACAATCTATGAAAAAATGCATAAAGCTACCATAAAATTCAGCTTAAATCAAACCATTACATATTGGAAATATTTAATACAAATTCTGCTGTAATTCAAGAAGAAAGTAATGAAGGGGAATAAAGAAAAGAGTAAAGTGGAATAAAATGTGTCACATAAAACAACATATACCAGGGTAGGGTACTATAAAGTTTTATTTCTACAGCTTTGAAAGAAGCTAAAAACTCACTCGTGACTCTGTAGCTCATGAGTAATGTGGTCATTTCAAACTTATGGCAATAAAAACTTCATAGCATTCCACTTGAGAACATATGTCAAACAGAGAACTAAGTAAAAATCAAAGTGAAATGTGTCAAAACACTGTAAAGTACCTCTTATCTGACACCACTCTTGTGTTTTTGTCTGGGAGTCAGTGGCCAATTTCATTTTGAAACTTCTGTCTGAGAATCAAGTAGAAACTTAAATGACCGCTCTGATTAACATCAAAGTAAATGTAGAAAAAATGATTTGTTTCATCATGATGTTACATGTACAACATATAATAATATTAAGTTCTAGTATGTAAACTGTCTTAAGTTCTAGTATGTAAACTGTCACAATCACTGTTGTAAAAGAACAGAAGCTTAATTCCTGCAGTGAATTAGTAACCTATTTTACCTTCATACAAAAAATTAAGACAAAACCATTTTTTCTATAAATTCTTTTATTGAAAACATTAGAGAAAATGTGTCTCCATAAGGAGAGTCAATATTTTCAGATTACACAGTTATAAAATATATTTTAATTAAAACATTATGTGTGTTGCTATTGAATTTTTGCTATTAGTCCTACAAAGCCATAGGTTTTCTACTTGATTTTGCTTGTATTTGAAAAGCACTTTAAATGATGTCTGATAAGACTACAGTTTATTAGTATTAATTGGTTGAATTTTGGACAATGGCAAATTTTTGGTGCTATTCTAATTCTTACTCCATTTTCTTAGCTGGAGGGCCAGAATCTAATTAATTCCATTGTTAATAGTTGTCTAATTTTTAGCTATTCTGTTTTGTAGCCTACAGGTGTCAAACTTCTGGATGAAAATAAGAAAAGCTGCCATCGATTACTGTACATTTGTTTCTTTTATTAATTGGGTAAGTGCAATGTTACTATGCACAGTAATATATCACTGTGATTGATAAGCACATTGCCACACATGGAATCATCAAAATGCTGAATGCACAGCATTGATTTTAGAGTTCTTTTCTGAGTGTTATCTAAATTGTTTGTGTATTTATTCTTTGATTATAGCACAGAGTTAAGAGATTTGGGTGTAGTTGTAATTCCTTTCAATCAAACATTTAGGGAATTATAAATGTCCTCTTATATACCATGATTAGGTATAGTGGATCAACTCTGAAAAACAAAGACTTTTTCATCTAGAATAATAGAGGGGGGGAATTCAAAATTGCTAAGACTAAAGATGCCCTTACCAACATAATACAGTAAAATTCATTGGCCATTGATAAAATCACATTCCAGATTAATCAAGGATTCACTCCATTATTTCCACTGAATCTCCTGTCCTTCAAAAAAGTAGGGGAGTTAGCTGTCACCTGAAAATGCCAATCCAAAATAACAAGAATAACTTGTGAAAAACTACTGTTTGTTTTCAATTTTTAGAAACCATAGTATGCCATCATTATAAACAGCATTACTTTTACAAAGTAAACCCCCACAACATTTATTTCACTAGAGATGATTTAAAATTAAAACCACCTAACTGTGATCAAATATCACATAGATTTGTACTCTATAGTACTTAGTATACTCTTCTTACCTGGAGTGTTTAGCAGTAGGCCCATCTTGGGAAAAGGCATTCAGCTAGTGCTGCCCTCAGTTTGAAATTGTCTAAAAATGTTCATATAGGGTTTGTATCTAACAAGAAGAAACCATTTGTCCCTATACTTGAAACCCACAGCAATAGCAGTAACAGTAACAGAAAAATAAGAATAAACATCTTGAAATCATATGCCAAGCTCTCTCTAGAAAAGATTAGAATAATTATACTTAAAGAACATGGAATCCTGCATTTCATCCAACAACCTCAGTTTGGGGCCATTTTGAAGACTGCCTACCACATTACTATTATTCTCAATTTGTTAAAATCTGTAATTGTAACTAGGAAATTGCAAAGATGTACAAATATAGTATGTTTCTTATTTTTCTTCTCTTTTCAAAAATTATATCTTAATTGTTTTTCTTTAAAACTGTTTATATTACACTTAGATTTTCCTCAACTGAGTTTGAATACCATGTTTTTTAATTTATAAAAAAATCAAAAGACCTCCACTATATCCAAAGTTGGATTTTTTTTATATTGAGGTAAGAGTTGGTATGTTGGAACATAATCAAATATAGGCTAAAAATGGCAAGTAATT
The DNA here is from genome assembly GCA_004024805.1 of Geosciurus inauris. NCBI lineage: Eukaryota > Metazoa > Chordata > Mammalia > Rodentia > Sciuridae > Geosciurus > Geosciurus inauris. Next base: position 4,837 of record PVHX01026302.1, read on the forward strand.
TTAAAGGTAATGTTTATGTTGAAAAGAGCTAAAACAGCACCTCATCAATTTTTTTGGATAATAAAAATGTATTATAGCTGCACTATGTAGCACAGTAGCCCCTAGAAGCATAGCTACTGAGCATGTATGGATAATATATATTTTATTTCACTTTTACTAATTTCAATTTCAGTTTATTTTGTCATTCCAGTAGCTACCATGATAGACAGCACAATTCTAGAAATTAGTTACTAATAAATATGTTTTATCTGGAAATATACCATAAATTGTTATATGTACAGTAATGTACATAAAATGGATACAATCTTATTGGTATCTAAACACCAAAATCCAGCTCTCTGTAATATGAAGAATACTACAGATTCTTGCTTCATTTCAGTGAATATGAGGAACATGGACATTTATGCATATAATTTAATGATAGGTATTAGCCATTTCTACAAAACTAGAGATTTTTCCTGCCAAAATTAACCACATAAACAACTTAATCCTCTGCTTTCATATACCATTTCACAGCTTGCACTTGCTGATTATTGTTGCTCTTGTTTCCTTCTTCAATCTTTTGCAATACTATTATGCTAGAATATGGTACATTTTGTCATTCTTTTGAAATACAGAATATTTTTTGCTGTTGACTATTTATATTAAAGACAAATATATACTTAATAATTTATGGGAAAAAATCAAAAGTTTTAGAATGATTCCATTTGCTAAGGACTTTTTAAAAAGTTACATCTATTTGATGTCAATCTGTGAGCTGATAGAAATCTAATTGTTTTAAGCATTTGTAATTCAAGCAGCGGTAATACCAATGGATTTAATTATCGGTGTAAAAATTCAAACATTGGGAAGGACGATAACAAGCTGCCTTCAAAGCTATAGTAATAAAAGGAGTGCTGGTACATCTTTCCCATGTACCTGGAAATGACAGATGACCCAGATTTTCTTGCTGCAAAAGTCTATATGCCTAATTCAAATCGTTTTGATTGTGTAATAGATTTTATTCTGGTCATTTCTGAAGGCAAATTCTGATGCATAATCTCATTAAGATCAAAATATTGTAGCTGGGTGTGGTGGTGCACACCTGTAATCCCAGTGGCTTTGAGAGGCTGTGGCAGGAGGATAATGAGTTCAAAGCCAGCCTCAACAAAAGCAAGATGCTAAGCAACTCAGTGAGAATGTGTCTCTAAATAAAATGCAGAATAGGGCTGGTTATGTGGCTCAGTGGTTAAGTGCTCCTGAGTTCAATGTCTGGTACCCAAAAAAAGAACAAAATAACTTGACTGTGATATTTCTAATTAATGCCTTTTCAATGTTTTCTGATTTGAGAATTCCTAAGTGATAATCTAAGAAAGTAAAACATGCACAGAACCTACAATGTCTTTTATTTTTTATGTCCTGAAAAAGAAGATGTTTATGTTTTATGTTGCATTCTAGCAAAGAAAAAATTGTGGTGGATTTAATTGAAACCTATTTGGTTTACCAAATATTGGATCCATGCATTATACTCTGGGATTACCCTTTAGCATTGCTCCTATTTCATCCCTAAATATTCTGATTTATAACAAAAAGTAAGAAAAATTAGGAAACAAAATACTTTTGGACTGATACAGCTAGGCAGAAGGCAAGAACAATAGTTTTCAAGCCAAAAAATGCCTAAATTTAGTACCTGACTAAATAGTTTGGGTGAATCATGTAGGTGTTTTGCAAGCTACATGGTAAGACATTTGTGAATTGTGAATGACTCCTTTCATTCATGTGTCATGACTGCCATAAATTTAAAAAAATCAAATAGAAAAGAATGGAATAAAAAATATTAAAGCGTGACTACATATAGTAAAGATATCATTTGCATAAAACTTTTGATTTTCCAAGTGCTTGTGTGTATGTGTGTTAAAGAAAGAGAAAGAGAGAAAGAGAAACTGGATCATTAAGGTTCTCACTTTTTCTCCTCAATTGGGCTATGGAAAACAGGGGAGAAAAGACTTCATATGTATCACAAGTTTCATGGCTAATACCTCCTATTTAAAAAGACAAATTAACAAGAGTAAAACATAAATTTACTTAATATAAGTTTCATGTAACACAAGAGCCTTCAGAAATGAAGATCCTCCCACAAACAGCAACAACAACAACAACAGGAGAGTCCTATGTATATTTAGGCTAAGTTTGATGGAGATTGTGCAGTCACACAGAAGTATGTTTGGGAGCCAAATGGGTATGATTTGATTGCAATAAACTTGGTGGAAAGTTGGTAGCTCTGTTCATTCAGATTCTTCTCTGTGTCCCTATGTGACATTCCTTTTTTCAGAGTATAGCGCACATGAAGGTATTGTGATCTACCTTCAGGAAAGGCCTGAAAATTCTTTTATAAACTGCTTCAGGGTAGAAGTATGGGAAAATGTCAGAGACATATTTGTTGCTTCTGTGGCTTCCTCAAATGGTCAGATGCCACATTTTTAGTAGCATATCTGGAACTTCATCAACACCAAATAGAAAAACAGGTAAAAAGCCCTAAATTTGAACACTGGAGACCTGAAAGCCTTAGAAAGAGTTTTGACTTTACCATGTTTAATCTTGATGAGGTTATTTAACCATTCTGTTTTCTCTAATACTAAAATGTAAGATGCCTATTTCAAAATATTGCTGTAAGAATAAAATGAGAGTAAATATATGTGTTCTACACACCAATTCTGATTCCTTTGGATATATACACAGTAGTAAGATTGCTGGAATAGTTGTAATTCTATTTTCAACTTTTCGAGGAACCTCCATGCTACTTTTCAAAATGGCTATACTAATTATACTAATGATAAGTTGTTGAGGTGAAAGATAAGGTAATTAATTTTATTTACTCTGTCTGAAATGTATACATAGATCAAAACACCACATTATACTCCATAAATTTACAAATTTATTTGTGAAATAAAAATAAATGAAAAGAATTAAATGAAATGCCACTGCAAATCCATTATAATAATGCCTGGCACCTCATAAATGCTATTAGTATTACATCTTTATTCTGTGATCCTTGATTTACTTTAATTTTTAGGTTCAACGACTCATTATAATGTGGATATTTTACTCTTCATTTTACACTTAAATCCTATGTAAAATATTGTGGTTTTAAAACATTATCTAAAATTCCTAGTCATGTGATTTTTTTTAACATGCACATTTTCATACCAAAAACAATTTGGGGGGGTAAGCCCTCATTGCCCAGTTTTCTAACGTGAATTACTCTGTTCTTAAAATGTCACCAACTCCCAGGATTCAACCTTACCCTGTTAGTAGCAAGTTTGTTGCCTATTCAAAAGAAGAAAGAAGGGTGTGTTGGGCACTAAGAGGCAAAGAGTTAGTTGCATATGAATATTCATACAATATAAGAAACTTTTGCTGGGGATCTTCCTTCATATTGCCACTGAAGAAAACTGTGATCCTATACCCCAAGGCAGACCAAGTAAAGTTACACCTATTCATAAAGACTTGAATAGTAATTATAATGAAAGCATTAGTTGGTTTAGGTAATAGCTTATACTTCATAAATCATCTTATCCTTGGAAAATGTTAGGTACCATATAATAAAATCATGAAATAGCTTCAGCACCCACAGTATAATGTTTTAAAATTTAAGGTTAATTACTTCCAAATCAACACAGTTTTGAGTATAACTTTACTCTGTCTTTTGATTTGATAAATTGTCAATTATGGCTATCTTTGTCGGATTTAAATTGAATTAGATTAAACTGTGACCCAGTGATTTTCCAGCTTCTTATGTGGTCAATGAAAACAGTTATATTTAATGGCGGTAAAGTTGAGATAAAAATGTTAAATGTAAGAGTCAATTGCAAGGTCATTATTTTTTTCAAGTAATGAAAACATAGTACTTGATCCACTATAAAATTACAGGATAATGACTCAGTCCTACAGAGTGGCTCTCAAACCTTATTCAATGTACCCATACTGATTTAAGCAATGATAAAGTATCATTTCAAAGATTAAATAATGACAAGTAGTATAAATCACATTTTAGATGGTGCCACAAAATACGAGTTTTTAAAAGCTCTGGGTAGAAATTTTTGGATAAAATAATGAGAAAAATGGTTCAAAGGTGTACGGTAAATACTTCTAATTTTCTAAAAGAAACAAATATTTGTGAACATTGATTTTTTAAAAAAATTAACACAATCAAATTTCAATATTTTATGAAAGTTTTAATACTATTTTCCTAGGCACCAAATTCTATTTTTGAAATTACCATCAATAAAAATACCAGAATACATTAGATTGCCCAGCCAACTGTAGAAAAATGGAATATATCATCCCAAAATAGCCACTTTGACATAAAGACTACTTTAAGCACAAGGCAATTCAGAAAAGCAGATACTAGGAAAGCATTCTGCCTTCTCCTTATCTGTCTAGAAGCAGGACATAAATTTAGAAAAGTGTCCTTCCTCTCTCTATCACAAAGGACAAAGTTCATAACCAGAGACAACTTTAAGTCCTTATCAGCTCCTGACACCAAAGAAATCTACATGATGAAATATACTAACTAGCTCTCATCTACCATTAGTTTCCAACTTACTTGCTTTCCCATAATTTGCCATCCTTAGAGACTGAAGGTCCATAAAATTTGTCTCTTCTCTAAAAATGCATTGTTCTCTGTTTAAGATGTTATGTAAACAAAGGTTCTAAGATACCTCTTTGAGATTTATTCATTTTCCTCTGGGGGTTTCCCATGACATGAAGTAGACATGCTAATAAACTTCTGTTTGTTTTTCTCTTGTTAATCTGCCCTTGGTTAGAGGAGTCCTATTTAAGAATTAAGGATAGAGGGAAAATTATTTTTCTCCTCTACAAACTATTTATTGAATGCTTATTCCACAGAGAGATGAACAATTACCTGATGAGTCTGAATAATGTGAACAAATAGCTTTTGTGATTTTTTTTTGTCAAATTTACCCAATTTCATCCAATAATATTGAGGTTTTACCTATTTTAAGTAAATTATCTTTAAACTATCTACTTTATACCAATACTGTTGATTTTTATTAGCAAAATAGTTATATATGTAAACATGGCATTAAAATTGAGGGAATACCTGATAAATGTTGTATAACCCTTTTAAAATAAATACTACAAAGATTATCCCCTTAAATATTTAATTACCATATAAATTATTTTCAGTGAAAGATTTTGGTATTTCAAAGACAGCAAATTCAGCTTATCTTCTTTTTCTCTTTTTAAACAAATTTTTTGTTTAGATATATGTATATATATTTATATATGTATATATGTGTGTGTGTATATATATAGAGAACCAATTTCTCAAGAATTCACATTTAATGAGGAAATGAAAAATTTTCAATTAGCATTTTTGAGGAATTATCAGAGTCTATCCTAATATTACAACTGTTATTTCTAATTTTAGTTATAAATCACAGAACCATGAAATATTTAAGAACTAAAATAAAAATACTAAGGGAATATTGCTGATATTCCAAAATTGTATTCAATTCTTCCCTTTTTTTGGTACCAGCAATTGAACTCAGGGGCACTCGACCACTGAGCCACATCCCCAGCCCTATTTTGTGTTTTATGTAGAGACAGGGTCTCACTGAGTTGCTTAGCGCCTGGCCATTGCTGAGGTTGGCTTTGAACTCACGATTCTTCTGCTTCAAGCCTCCCAAAGAGCTGGGATTATAAGCATGCACCACCACGCCTGGCTTATATTCAGTTCTTCTAAAGTCAGTTATGATAGTAAAATCAGTAGCACAAAACATTCTTCTTCGAAGTTTATTCTTAAAACATAAGTACTGGGGTGGGGTTGTAGCTCAGCAGTAGGGCACTTGCCTAGCATGTGTGAGGCACTGGGTTAGATTCTCAGCACCACATATAAGTAAATAAAAATAAAAGTCCATCAACAACTAAAAATATTTTTAAAAAACCATAAATGCTAAATTAGTTTTCTTTGAAAATAGGCATACTGAGATCAAACATTTCTATCTTTTGTGGTTACAAGCAGTGCTCCAGTTTTCTGAAGAGACCAGCAGAGGAAAATTAAGCCAACATTCACTGATTCACTGTTACTAAATACATATGTGTTCCTTCTTTCTTTCTTTTTCTTTCTTTCTTTCCTTCCTTCCTTCCTTTCCTTTCCATCCCTTCCTTCCTTCCTTGATACTCTAGATTAGCCCCAGGGGCACTCTATCTCCTACATCCTCAGTCTTTTTTATTTTGCAAAAGAGTCTCTAAGTTGCTGAGGCTGGTCTTGACCTTGTGATTTTCCTGCCTCATCCTCCTGAGTTGCTGGGAGTTACAAGTATATGTCACTGCACCTGTCAATACATGTGCTTCTACTAAAATATGAGAAAAATAAATCACCTTAAATACCTAGAAGTATTTTTAAAGTTATTGGAATCCTACTCATAAAATGAGAGGACAAACCATTTAAAAGACATAAATCAGGCTGGGGTTGTAGCTCAGTGGTAGAGTGCTTCCCTAGCATGTGTGAGGCACTAGGTTGGATCCTCAGCACTACATAAAAATAAATAAAGTAACGGTCCATCAACAACTAAAAAATTTAAAAAAGACATAAATCTATGAGCATAAAGTGATCAGGGGAGGGAAAGAAGAGAACTCAAGGTCTTATCAAAGTTTGGGAAGTACTTCCTTGCTGTATGGCACAGAAGTCTCAGACCTACACACCATGTTCTCTCTCCAGGATCAGGAATCAAATGTTACTCTAATGAGATGTGGTTCATATAGATGTTGAATGAAATTCAGTAATAAATATCTAAGTGCTAGATGTATTCATTGCTACCAGGCCTTTCCAATTGGTGAGAATAAATTGCTATTAAATGTAAAATTTAATATCACAGTTTTCCCCAAATTTTGATTTACAACCTTTTATGTTTTCACTTTCTATCTCTTCATTTGCGATTTTTTTGTCTAGTTATTTTTATTATTTATTTTTCTGTAGAAAGTTTAAAGTTAACTTGCCTAACTTTAGAAAAAATATTAGTTATTATATTGTAATGGCATTTAATGTATATATTACTTTCAAATGGTGTTAGCAGCTGGGGTTGTAACTCAGTGGTAGAGCGCTTGTGAGACACTGGGTTCGATCCTCAGCACCACATAAAAATAAATAAATATATAAATAAATAAAATGTTGGATTATGCTCCTCAGGAATGATGTTTGATTTTATTTTGATTTTCTCTTAGGTCTTACAGGTGAATTTTAAAAATAGATATTGAAAATTTCCTATTAAATTTGTTTCTTATTTCTGTTGTTGTAAATGGTTATGTGTCATCCATAATATCTTTTATCTCATAATCATTTAAATACATGAAGTCTATTCATTTTATATGTGAAATTTATTTTCTGCTAACTTACTAAACTATTTTACTGATATTCATTTCTACTGGTATTGATGTTTGATAATGTTATTATTTTTTCATGAAGTCTGTTCATTTTATATGTGAAATTTACTTTCTGCTAACTCACTAAACTATTTTACTGATATTCATTTCTACTGGTATTGGTGTTTGATAATGTTATTATTTTCCCCCCACCACCTTTTTTGTTTGTTCAGCAGAATCTGGCTGTGTTGCCTCAGCTATTAACAAACTCACTATCCTCCCTGCCTCAGCTTCCCAGGTAACTGAGATTATAAGCTTGCACCACCATGCCAAATATTATTTTTGTTTCTTTTGTTTCTTTAGGTAAACAATCATGTCTGCAGATTGGTATAGTGTTACTGCTTCTTACAGTTCTTTTGCGAGAATTAGTTTGGGTTGTCTGGTTGTGATGACTAATATGTCTAATACAATATTAACTAATAGTAGAAATAGCTGGAGTACTTTTATATTTTTCCCATTTTTACTCACAATGTATTGTATGTGTCATCATTTAGTGAAATTCCAACTTTGAGATTAAACTGTATACATATAGAATAACATGTTAGCAAAAGTATTCAATAATTTCTGATTATATTAAGACTAGTTATCAGGAAAGGGTATTTAATTTTATCAAATGTTGATATCTCACTTAAATGAAAACAAAAAGCTAGTATTACTAGACTGAGAAATGAATTCAAGAATGAAAACAAACAAAAAACAGGAAAGAAAACACTTAGAAAATACAAAGAATGCAAGGAACAAAAGAGAATTGTGGGAGAATTATAATTAAAATCCACAGAAAGTTAAAAGATAAGTGATTGAGTATCCCCAAACAAGATAAAAAAATATAAGAACCGAACAGAAGACCTGTAGTTAACATAATATTTAATGGTGAGGAAACAAGCATCCCTACTAATATTGGCAATAAGGAAAGGATATTCTTTCTAACTATTCCTTTTAAACATCATATTTAGGTAAAAAAAAAACAATATGTACACAGACACACACAATATTCTTATGGGGAAAGGTTCAGACTCTCAAGGAACTTAGTTAACAGATGTAAAAGATGTATAAATAACAGTTATAATATGTCTAAGTTCTAAATAGTAAATGCTATGAAGAAGAAAACTACAAGTAAATTATTTCTGTCTCCATTGATTTATTGCCACCCATCCATATAATGTCATAAGAGATGCAAAGATCAAGTTAAGTCCATTGTCATTTTATTGGATTCACACACACACACACACACAGACACAAAACATAATAAAAGTACTTGTATCTTTTATTGTATATCTAAATGAAGATAAATTTATTTTTGAACTAAGGCTAAATTTCATGAGTTGAAAACACATGCTGTTTTCATAAAAACATACTTAAATTAAAATTTTTCATGGTTTCTCATGGGAAATTCATATGAACTTCAAAATTAAAACCTCTCTACTGATAGTCTTCTTTTTCCAGTAAATAATTATCCCATCCTTTCTTTCATTTGGACTAAAATGATTTTTCTCACTTTCTCAATCTGCATATCAAATGCATGAACAAATACTGTTATCTCCACTTTCAGAATGCTATCAAAGTATGAAAATTTACCCTCACTTCCATGGATGCCAACCTAGTCCTAGTCACACACATCCCCAGCCTTGATTTCTATACTATCCCCTAATTTGGCTATCCACTTCTATTCTTAAATCCATTTTATAATTTACATTGTTTCTGGCTAGGGTTCAAAACTCTCACAATGTCCTACTCTCCGGTAATATAAGAGCCAAGGTTTTTAGAGTGGTCAATAAAGCCCCACCTGATATGTCCTCCAAACACCATTCTACCTTATAGGAACTAATGCTGTCACCAAGTGATTCTGTTCTAACTACCCTGTCCTCTTTGATGTCCCCTGAACATATACTCCCACCTGAGGATTTTTGTATATGTTCTTCCCTTTTCCTGGAACTCTCTAAGACATGTGCAAGATTCACTCCTTTCCTTCCTTTAGGGTTTTATTTTTATGTCTCTTCATTGAGGCCACATAAGATAGTACTAACTCATACTGTGAAACATCCTGTTCTATCCTTCCTCTTCTTTACTCTCAGCACTCATCACTATGTAACATTCTGTATTCTAATGGCAAAGGAACAGAAAACAAACAAGTTGACAAACAAATACAGAATACCATCAATCCTTTGATAAATATTTATTACTTTATTTTACCTAGTTCATAGAGTCCTGTGATTAATGAAACTTTGACTCTTAATTGCCATATTTAAACATCTCAAGTACCTGACAGATGATAGGTACTCACTAAGTACTGTTAGTGAAGGTCGGCTTTATGTGTATTTCTGTCACATGTTTCTTAAAATATAAATGATTAGAGGTGAAGGATAACAACTTTAGGCATAGATACAATATTCAAAATATTTATTCTCTGATATAATAGCTATAGCTAATTTTAATAACAGGGCCAATTCTTATAAAAATATCATGCATGAACCATGTATACTGAAAAATATTGTTTTCTTTGTGCAAAGTGAGCTAAGTCAAAGAAGAATGTTCATGAAACTCACCTACAACTCTCATTTGTTCTCATTAAAAACCAGCTAATGTTAAACCAAGGAGTGACTTCACTCACATTTCTAATTAAAGGGTGTGTTAGTCTCCATTTATCAGTTGGCTACAATTCTGGACAAGATTAGAAATGATTGCTTATTTGTTGATAACCCTTTGTCTACTTTTTTCACTACTTCTCTCTGCACACAGAATTGGCATAGTGATATCAGGACTTGAGTTAGGATAAAAATAAGTAAAGAGTGGGCTGGGGTTGTAGCACAATGGTAGAGCAGTTTTCTATCATGTGTGAAGCACTAGGTTCAATTCTTAGCACCACATATAAATAAATAAAGATCCATTGACAACTAATTTTTTTTAAAAGTAAGTAAAGATATTCTTAAAACCATATTCTGCCTCTTTTGTTCCAAAGACTTTACAACTCAGCCTTCCATCTGTTCTACAAGTGAGGTTTGTACAGGTGAGTTTATATCAACAGATTACTGTCAGACTTGATCTTAACTCTTTGTGTTCTAGCTACCATATCATAATTTAAGGGAGCTTACGGAAACTTGTTAAGGTAAAAACATAATCCAATAAGCAGATACAGATGAGGACCCCGACTATCACCAAAAAGAAATTCTCCTGCTGAAGCAAAGAGCAAAAGAGACATGTTGTCATATATGAAAGAAATGCAGAGAAAGAAAGCATGGATATGCAATAAATCCTAATACTCAGATGGGTTATTTTCTAAACTTTGAGAACAATCATATTAATTTCCTGTCTTGTTATCTATCTTCTTATAGAACACAAAATAACTAGAAATTTATGTATACACATACACATCCACCCCAGATACCTATATCAATTAGATGAGATATAAATTTTAAAGCCTGGTAACATAACAAGAGTCTTATAGGACTCAAACTATATTATAAAAGTATGTTTGGTTGGTTGATCGTTAGTCTTTTAACACCAGCCCAACTAGATAATTGAGTATAGTTAGCACAAAATATACCCTAACTTAAATCAAATATAGTCATTCTCAGCTGCAAAAAAGGAAAGATTATTCCCCTTTGAGGGTTCATTGATTTCCTTAGTGGAGTTTCTTCAAACATTTTCATTTATAGATCTGATTAAATAAATGACATTTTATGGCTGTGGTTCTATAAAAGTTGTTCTTGGACCAGCAGCATCAGCATCACCTGGAATTTGTTAGAAATGAAAGTTCCTAGGTCCCACCCTAGACTTCTTGAATGATACACTCTGACTTTGGGCCCCTGGAATACATGTTGTTACAATAATCCCTATGTGGTTTGGATGTATTGTGTTACATCACTGTTTGGAGTGTGTGTGATATCAAACATCTCTACAAAAATGAAACTGACTTGCTTTTTCATTTCAAATTGATATGTCCAATATAAAGTGTGGGCTTCAGACTCAATTTTGCATGAAAGATTGGTGGTTATAGGGAAGTCTCATTACTCTATCATTGTCTATTGTTTTATAACTTCACGGTTTTCAACCCAAAGTTCAATAATAACATGATTAAATCAATATCTCATTGTTGGCCCAAATAACTCAACAACAATATAATTACTCAAAAATGGCATTTTATTCCTTCTCACTACTTCTATACTTTACTCCTACAGCTCTCTTTAGCCACTGCCTCCCTGACAAGTCAAATATTTACATTTGTAAACTAAATATTATTTCCACGGAGACCACTTCATATTATACAATCAATAATTCCAATTTTCTTATAAGGCATTTCAGAACACAGTAATATAGAGAGTAAAACGTGTTCCCCTTCTAAAACTAGCTAGAATTATCAAGATATTAGTAGCAGCAGGTTGATAAAGAACAACATATTTCTAAGAAAAATCTTCCCTATAAACAAATTATTTTCACTTTCACTGAAAACAGTGTGACCTATCAGGATTCAATTCTCTTTTCACAAACTGAATGATATCCTTGTTACTTGGGTACTCTGCAAAGAATAGATTCAGAAAAACATTCCAGGGAATGGTTCTCAGTGAATTACAACCATTTAGCATAATTAAATTGATTCTAAACACAGATACATCATTCTACAAGCCATCTTAATGTCTAATGTAGATGTTAGGGAGTCCACATACCAGTGAGCCATATTTTGTGCTTCTCATGAAGTTATTCAAATGAATATTCAAATTATCTCTCAAAAATAATTTTATACTTAGTACAAACAAAAAGCAATACCTACAATAATAATATTATGTTTACATTACTTCATTTCTGAATAAATAATATGTAAAAATACTGATTTATAATATATTTGAATTAATTAATAAATAATAAACTAAAAAGCTCCCTAAACAATGGTTGCATGTTGGGGTTATTAAACATTTAAAAGTAGTTTGAATCATCTGTTATTATTACAAGTATTTAGTACCTCCTGTTTTCAAGTCATCAATGTCCCTCAGCCCCTTCCTCTGCTCTCATAGAACTTATCAATTTTGTGATATGTCCCAAGAAAGGAAATTTGGTAGGTAGAATAATGCTCACAGCAATAACAGGGAAGGAAATATGGGGTTTAGGATCAATTTCTGAGGTTCCAATTTCACCTGTTCTATGTACCTAATCTTTAATTTCACTTTTTATGAGGCTCTCATTAGGTTGTTGAAGCAACTAGCTATCATATATAACTTTCAATAGTATTATTAATATGAGGGTATATAGGAATACAAATTTTTGAATTCTCACAGTTTCTGAAATGAAGATTTCTATACTTTTCTGTATCAATATGCACCTCTTCAAAACAAATATACCAAATTCAAGTGTTACCAAAACCATGTATAGGCTGCTTATTACCATCAAGATAGATAATTTATTGCCCTTCATCCCCTCTAGATGTATGATTCTTCTGAATACCAAATAGGAGGAAGAAACTGGAAGCCAAGGGCATACATATCAATTTATATCTATGGTGGATTTCCGTGGTACAACAGCTCTGTTACTTCTGTTAAATCAGGTATCATATATAGTAGTTATATGTAAATTTAGAAATGATACAAAGGGAAAGTACATACAGATTGGTATCTATTTCACTGAAATAATATTTTGTCATTACGTTTCAGCCTTTTCCTTTTATAAAATGAAAATTTATACTACCTTCTCTGTGTGTGTGTGTGTGTGTGTGTGTGTGCGCGCGTGTGTGTGTGTTGAGAGCATTAATTGGCATAGAAAATGATGTAGTAGGATAATAAAACATAAATAAATGTCCTATTCTTCCTGCTTCAAGCCAAGAAGGTAGCTGAAACCACATTCAGTAAGAAATGAAGCTGGGCATTGTGGCACAAGCCTGTAATCCCAGCACTTTGGGAGGCTGAGACAGGAGAATAGTGAGTTCAAAGCCAGCCTCACCTCAGGTGAGGTGCTAAGCAGCTCAGTAAGACCTTGTCTCTACATAAAACACAAAATAGGGGCTGGGGCTGTGGCTCAGTGGTAGAGCGCTTGCCTAGCATGCGTGAGGCACTGGGTTCGATCCTCAGCACCACGTATAAATAATAAATGAATAAAATAAAGATCCATCAATAACTAAAAAAATTTTAAAAAAAACACAAAATAGGGCTAGGAATGTTGCTCAGTGGTCAAGTACTCCTGAGTTCAATCCCTGGTACAAAAAAAGGAAGGAAGGAAGGAAGGAAGGGAAGAAGGTATGAAGGAAGGAAGGAAGGAAGGAAGTAGCATCCCGAGTAAAATCACCCCATTCAAAATTTTTGTTCTGAAAATCTTGGTTGATACAGGTTGAGTCTCCCTCATGCAAAATGCTTGGAGCCAGAAATATTTCAAACTTCAGAGATTCTCACATTTGAAATATTTGTATAGAATTTGAGCATCTCTAATACCAAAATACAATATCTAAAATGCTCTAAAATCTGAAGTATATTTTTTTAAAGCAGAACCATCTTTATTTACCAGCCAGCTGTACAGATCCACCAGCTGGTTGGCCAAGGGGCAGGCTGCACGTCTATACCCTTTGACCCCCTCCCGGGGTGAAGTATTTTAAACATGATATACATACTCAAAAATTTCAGATTTCAAAGTACTTCAATTTTTTTTATTTTGGGATTATGTATGCTCAACCCACATAAAGGATTCATACAACGTTTTAAATGAAAAGAATGTAGGAGAAAGTTTTAGAAGAATGGGGTGTAGGATCAGTCAGACTTCAGAGATATTGAATGAGCTTTGTCAAAGACAGGGAATGAAATGATATTGAATTCAACACCCTATTCTCACACAGAATTTAAAGAAGTTATGTTAAGACATCCTTGTTAAATGACTATAGAGGTCAGATACCAAGGATAGAGTTGTCCAACATTGGTAAAACTCCCTTTGTTCCCAAGCAAGGCATGGTATGTAGACTGGAGGCAAGTTATGCAGATATGTCCACTTGGCCCTTAAGCATACTAGCAATAAACAGAATGGACTGATAACTGGCACATTCTTTTACAATATTTTGGGTACTATCTAGCCCTTGGGAATTATAAGCAGGGAGGATAAGAATACAAAATGTTACTGAGATCAATTTTTCAACAGTCAGATTTCTGGGGGTATAGGTTGTTATAGGAAGAAAGTTATCCAATTTAAAGTAGCAAAGAAATATGAGTCATTAAAACTATGGCATGGAATTAAAATTCCCACTTGTTTCAACAGCATCACAAAATCATGGAGTTAGGAATACAGTGGTTACTACTTAACTGTTATGTTCTCAAGAAGACCAGATGACATCATAGAAAACAACAGAAGTGAATAAGAGGAAAAGTAGAGAAATTGCATTAATATAAGATTCTTTCATTTCAGAGCATATCTTCCACAATGATAAAAATGACAATATTTTTGGTTATGTTTTACTATTTATAATGCCCTTTTTAAATTTTTTTTTTGTTGAACATGGACACAATATCTTTATTTTACTCATTTTATGTGGCGTTGAGGATTGTGGGCAAGGCACGCACTCTACCACTGAGCCACAACCCTAGCCACTTATAATGCCCTTTTAATGAAACTTTTATTACAAGTAAGCATGGACATACAAGGAAAATAAAGACTCAGAAAATTTGAGTTTTATGTTTAACTTTTTTTCCAAAATGAATTAAAGTATGGCTATGTTTTTCCCTAAAGTACAGAATGGTGTAAAGAAACTGATAAACTGACTCACAATTTTAACGTTATATTGTATTACGTCATTTTTATTATGCTGAGTACAAGATAAATTATGAGGAATTCTTGGGAGAATCATGTTATATTAGTCAGTTCTATTTTATGATACTGTTATCCTGAGGGTGAATCCTAGCTTTTTGGTGTATGCCTATATGTTATAGCAAATTTCCTATCATATCATAGAACCTTGTGAAGTCATAGAGAAAACTAATTGCACATTCTTAATTCATGTAAGTAAAATATAAAGCTTCAATTGATTATGAATAATGAGACAGAAAAGTGGAGTTATGGAAATAATGATAATCACTAAATCCAGTGTAGGATCAAAATCACACTACAACTCATTGGGAAATGGTTTATTTATTTTTGGTAATGATTTCAAAACTGTTTTAACAAGCTTGGAGAATGAGTAAGATTTTTATAATATGAATTTTATTTATTATAAATAAATATTAAGCATTTCTTGAGAATTATCACATATCTACAAATTACATGGAAGACTATTTACCCTGAATTAATCTTATCTAGAAATGACTTTGTGTTTATGTGGAGATAAATATTGTTTGCTTATCTTTATAGAATGGATGTGATAAATCACATTCTAGTAGAAATTTTTGGAATCAGAGGTTAATAGAAGACTTATTTTGAAAAAGAGATAGAGTCTATTTTAAAATGAAAATGTAAAACATCAGCTAGATTTAATGCAGACACATTTGGCTTCCAATAACACCAAAATGATAAGGATATATTTAATCACACTTATTTCCTTAAAACACACTTTCTGTGGCTTTACAAAATAACAAGGAATTACTTTGCTATATCTCTATAATTTACAAATATTATATAAATGTGTGTATGTTCCACTGATAAACCTTTGAACTCATATTCATTTCTACTATATTATGTGTGCATGTAATTTGCTATACTGATAGATGATTTTTTTGTTCCTTTTTCTCCCTTTTAAATATTCTTCAATACATTTTTCCATTCAGAATTTTCCCTTTTTTTCTAACCTAGCATCAAGTTACTTATCTTGACTATTGACCAAGTGTAT
>PVHX01026303.1:0-21038 GCA_004024805.1 Geosciurus inauris
GAGAGCGTGTATTTCCAATAAAGCCTTGCCCAGCGGTTTTAATTCACCTCCTTTTGGTCATCTGGTTTTACACCTCCATCTTGGGACACTGCTATTACTGCCATAGTCCCCTCTACATGGTAGCTTGTACCTGGGGACACTGGACAGGGTCTAGAGACAGTTTCCCACTGCAGCATCGCATGCCATAGTGCTGCATCTCCAGACATGCCACACAACACTGCCACACGGCCCGCCCTTGTTGCCCCAACTCTGAAAGCAGTTGCCTCCATCTTGGGACACCTTCGTTGCCATCTTGGGTTACCTCTGCTGCCCCCCTCACCATCTTTAGTTGGGGCAACTCCCATCTTGGAACACCAGCTGGGGCCTAGAAGTAATATCAAGGTACCGATAGTCCCCTACTTGCTCCCTCCCCCCATACACTAATCTGGCACATGGCTACATGGAGGGCCCATAGCTCTTGAAACCTGGTTCTGATCTACTCGCCACAGAACAGCTCTCTGCAACAGGTGCACAGACCCCAGAGCACAGGCAACAGTACCTCCGAAGAGAGAGGTTCCTGATTGGGAAGTAGAAAGGGAGAGTAGTGTGAGAGATATAGTTTAGTGACTAAATTACAGACGAGAAATTGTGGGTCTATAGACAATCTAAGGGTCTAAGACCGGGTGCCCACATCATATGAGTAGACCCCAAAGGATCCTTGAGGTGCAGTCTTCCAACGGGGGCCAGCAAATGCTATACCCCACCTCCAGGAGTTCTGCCTCCAAGACAAACCCTTCCACACTAATAGTCTTCACCATTCTGTGGGTGGAGATACCAGCAGACACCCAAAGACCCCATCTATCAGATGAGAAAGGAAGCAGAGAAGACACTGAACTCCAACAGAAACAACTGAGCAATTTTTCTTCAAGATTTTTTCTTTTTCTTTTCCTCTCTCTTTTCCCACCCTCCCATCCCCAGCAATTGTGAAGCCAAGTACTTTCCATGCATTAGACTACTGAGGACTGGGAAGTCCAAATAGTATATTAATTTTGTTGTATATTCTTTTATCTTTCATTGTTACATTTTTTTCTTGTTCTTATTAATTTTTTTGTTTGCATGTTTTTTGTACTCTCTCTTTTCTTCCCCCTTATCTGTCTCTTCAGGATCTCTTTCTCTTTTTTTTCCTGATACCAGCCAATTTCTTTTGAATCCTCATACACACTTTCTAAGATCTCTGTAGAGGTATTAGATCCTCTATATCCTCGCCTCCTAACTCCTTAACATCTCATCTTATGCTCCCCGGTTCTTTCTTTGCCTGCCATTAGAAACTGTAGACCCTTTCACAAACCTACTGTTTATACTGTAGATAATAATCAAATGCATCATTTCTGTCTATTGCAACAAAACTGAATGTCTTAATAGGAGCTATTTGGTTTAAGGTCGTATATTGTTTGCATTGAGACTTGTTAATATTGATCTCCCCCTCAAAGGAGAGGTATTGGAAATTTCCAAGGACATTATAAGTCTGTAGGGTAGAAACTGAAATACCTTAGATCCACACTGCTAGAAGGGAAAACACACAAACAACATGAAAAAACATGTGAAAAACTACCCCAAACAAGCAAAGATATTAGAATCTATGGCCAGCACAGTAGAAGAAATGTCAGAGAAGGAGTTCAGGATGTACATAATTAAAATGTTTTGCAAACTAAAGGATGCTATAAGAAAGCAAACACAGGATACAAAAGGTCACTTTGATAAAGAGTTGCATGAACAAATACAGGAAGCAAAAGATTACTTCAATAAAGGGATAGAGATTCTGAAAACAAACACAAACAAACAAATTCTTGAAGTGATGGAAACAATGAACCAAATTAAAAACTCAATGGAAAGCATCACCAACAGACTAGTTTACTTGGAAGACAGAACCTCAGACAATGAAGATAAAATATATAATCTTGAAAATAAAGTTGACCAAATAGCAAAGATGGTAAGAAACCAGGAGCAGAACATCCAAGAATTATGAGATAATATCAAAAGACCAAATTTAAGAATTATTGAGATAGAGGAAGGCATAGAGATGCAAACCAAAGGAATGAACAATCTCTTCAATGACATAATATCAGAAAATTTCCCAAACCTGAAGAATGCATTGGAAAATCAAATATAAGAGGCTTATAGGACACCAAATGTACAAAATCACAACAGATCTACAACAAGGCACATTATAATGAAAATGCCTAGCATGCAGAATAAGGATAGAATTTTAAAGGCTGCAAGAAAAAGGAATCAGATTACATATAGGGGGAGACCAATTCAGATCTCAGCAGATTTTTCAACACAGATCCTCAAAGCTGAGGTCCTGGAATGACATATACCAAGCTCTGAAAGAAAATGAATGTCAGTCAAGAATCTTATATCCAGCAAAATTAAGCTTTAGATTTGATGATGAAATAAAAACCTTACATGACAAAAAAGTTAAAAGAATTCACAACTAGAAAGCCTGCACTACTAAACATCCTCACCAAAATATTCCATGAGGAAGAAGTAAAAAATAACAATGAAAATCAGCAAAGGGAGCAACTATAATAAAGGAAAAGCCAATCAAAGGAAAAACCAAGTTAAGTTAAAAACCAAGAATAAACCAAAATGACTGGGAATACAAACCATGTCTCAATAATAACTGAATGTTAATGGCCTAAATTCATCAATCAAAAGATATAGACTGGGGGGCTGGGACTGTAGCTCAGTGGTAGAGTGCTTGCCTAGCATGCATGAGGCACTGGGTTCGATCCTCAGCAACACACATAAATAATAAATGAATAAAATAAAGATCCATCAACAACTAAAAAAAAAAAAGATAAAGACTGGAAGATTGGATTAAAAAAGGAGACCCAACAATATGCTGCTTACAAGGGACTCATCTAAGTTGGGCATGGTGGTGCACACCTGTAATCCCAGCACTTTGGGAGGCTGAGACTGGAGAATTGTGAGTTCAAATCCAGCCTCAGTAATGGTGAGGTGCTAAGCAACTCTCTAAATAATACAAAAAATAGGACTGGGGATGTTGCTCAGTGGTCAAGTACCCCTGAGTTCAATATACACTACCAAAAAAAAAAGGTGAAAGCTTGGGAAAAAATATGCTATTCACATGGACTGTGTAAACAGCAAGAGTTTATATCCTCATATCAGATAAAGTATACATCAAACCAAAGTTAGTCAGAAGGGATAAAGAAGGACATTTCATACTGCTTAAGGGAACCATACATCAGCAAGACATAACAATTGTAAATACATGTGCCCTAAACAATGGAGCATCTACATACATCCAACAAACTCTTCTCAATTTCATGAATCAATTAGACCACAATACAATTATTCTGGGTGACTTTAACACACTTCTTTACCCCTGGATAGATCTTACAAACAAAAACTAAACAAAGAAACTATAGAACTCAATAATACAATCAATAATTTAGACTTAACAGATATATATATATATATATGTATATATATATATATGTATATATAGTTCATCCATCAACAAGTGAATACACTTTCTTTTCAGCAACACATGGAATCTTCTTTAAAATATACCATATATTATGCCATAAAGTACTCTCAGCAAATACAAAAAAATAGATACTACACTGCATTCTATCAGATCATAATGGAATGAAATTGGAAATCAATGATAAAATAAATAATAAATGCTACTCCAACACCTGACTAAATAACATGCTATTGGATGAATAATGGATAGCAGAAGACATCAGAGTGGAGATTACAAAACTCTTAGAGGTAAATGAGAACACTGATAGAACATATTTAAATCTCTGGGACAGTACGAAGGCAGTGCTAAGAGGAAAGTTCCTTGCATTGAGTTAATTCCTTAGCAGAATAAGAAGTCAACAAATAAATGAACTAACATTACATCTCAAAGCCCTAGAAAAAGAACAAATCAACACCAAAAGTAGCAGAAGGCAGGAAATAATTAAAATCAGAGCTGAAATTAATGAAATTAAAACAAAAGAAACAATTTTAAAAATGTGCAAAATGAAGAGTTGGTTCTTTGAAAAAAATAAGTAAAATTTATAAATCCTTAGCCACACTAACAAAGAGAAGGAGAGAGAAAACTCAAATTACTAAAATTCGTGATGACAAAGGAAATATCACAATGGACACTATCGAAATACAGAAGATAATTAGAAACTCTTTTGAAAATTTATACTCCAATAAAATAGAAAATCTGTAAGAAATCAACAAGTTTTTAGAGTCATATGATCTACCCAAACTGAACCAGAAGGATGTAGACAATTTAAATAGGACAATTTTAAGCAATGAAATAGAAGATGCCATTAGAAGCCTACCAACAAAGAACAACCCAGGATCAGAGGGATTCACGGCCGAGTTCTACAAGACCTTCAAGAAAGAACTAATACCAATACTCCTCAAATTATTCCATGAAATGGAAAAAGAGGGAATCCTTCCAAACTCATTCTATGAGGCTAATAACACTGTAATACCAAAACCAGACAAAGACACATCAAGGAAAGAAAACTTCAGACTAGTATCTCTAATGCACATAGATGCAAAAATTTTCAATAAAATTCTGACAAATCACATACAAAAATATTAAAAAGATAGTGCACCAGAATCAAGTGGGGTTCATCCCAGGGATGCAAGGCTGGTTCAACATATGGAAATCAATAAATGTAATTTATCACATCAATAGACTTAAAGATAAGAATCACATGATCATCTCAATTGATGCAGAAAAAGCATTTGACAAAATACAGCAATCCTTCATGTTCAAAACACTAGAAAAACTAGGGATAATAGGAATATATCACAACATTGTAAAATCTATTTTTGCTAAGCCCAATGCCAATATCATTCTAAATGGAGAAAAATTGAAAATGTTTCCTCTAAAAACTGGAACAAGACAGGAATACCCCATTTCACCACTTCTATTCAACACAGTCCTGGAAACTGTAGCCAGAGCAATTAGAGAGATGAAAGAAATTATAGGGATGTGAATAGAAAAAGAAGAACTCAAACTATCACTATTTGCAAACGACATGATTCTATACTTAGAGGATCCAAAAAGTTCTACCAGAAAACTTCTAGAACTAATAACTAAATTCAGCAAAGTAGCAGGATATAAAATGAACACCCATAGATCAAATACATTTCTGTACATTAGTGACGAATCTTCTGAAAAAGAAATTAGGAAAATTATGCAATTTACAATAGCCTAAAAAAATAAAATACTTGGGAATTAACCTAACAAAAGAGGTTCAAAACTCTACAATGAAAACTACAGAACACTAAAGAAAGAAATTAAAGATAACTTTAGAAGATGGAAAGATCTCCCTTGTTCTCAGATAGGCAGAATAAATATTGTCATAATGACCATTCTACCAAAAATGTTATACAAATTTGATGCAATTCTAATCAAAATCCCAATGATATTCCTCATAGAAATAGAAAAAGCAATCATGAAAATCATTTGGAAATGTAAGAGACCCAGAATAGCCAAAGCAATCCTTAGCAAGAAGAGTGAAGCAGGAGGCATCACAATACCAGACTTTAAAGTATACTACAGCTATAGTAACAAAAATAGCATGTTATTGGCACCAAAAACAGACAGGCAAACCAATGGTAAAGAATAGAGAACACGGAGACAAACCCACATAAATACAGTTATCTCATACTAGACAAAGGTGCCAAAAACATTCATTGGAGAAAAGATAGCCTGTTCAACAAATGGTACTGGGCAAACTGGAAATCCATATGGAGCAAAATGAAATTAAACCTCTCTCTCTCACCATGCACAAAACCAATTCAAAGTAGATCAAGGACCTAGGAATTAGGCCAGAGACTCTGTGCCTAACGGAAGAAAAAAGAGGCCCAAATCTTCATCATGTTGGCTTAGGACCTGACTTCCTTAACAAGACTTCTAAAGCACAAGAAATAAAATCAAAAATCAATAAATGGAATGGACTCAAACTAAAAAGCCTCTTCTTAGCAAAAGAAATAATTAATGAAGTGAAGAGAGAGCCTACAGAATGGGAGCAAATTTTTACCACTCGCACATCAGAGCACTAATCTCCAGGATATATAAAGAACTCAAAAAAGTTAACATCAAAAAAAAACCAAAACAAAACAAATAACACAAACAATAAATGAGCAGACACTTCACAAAAGAAGATATACAACAGACATATGAAAAAATGTTCAACATTTCTAGCAATTAGAGAAATGCAAATCAAAACCACTCCAAGATTTCATCTCACTCCAGTCAGAATGGCAGTTGTCAAGAATAAAGCAACAATAAGTGCTGACAAGGATGTGGGGGAAAAAGGTACACTGATTCAATGCTGGTAGGATTACAAAATGGTGCAACAACTTTGGAAAGCAGTATGGAGATTCCTTACAAAACTTGGAATGGAACCACTATTTGACCCAGCTATCCCACTCCTCAATCTATACCCAAAGGACTTAAAATCAGCAAGCTACAGTGATGCAGCCACCTCAACATTGGTAGCAGCTCAATTCACAATAGCTAAATTGTGGAAAAAGCCTAGATGCCCTTCAATAGATGAACGGATAAAGAAACTGTGCTATATATACACAATGGAATACTACTCAGCCTTAAAGAAGAATGAAATCATGGCATTTACAGGTAAATGGACAGAGCTGGAGAATATCATGCTAATCAAAGTAAGCCAATCCCTAAAACCAAAGGCCAAATGTTTTTTCTGATAAGTGGATGCTGATCCATTTTGGGGGTGGGGGAGCAAGGGATGAATGGATTGAGCAGAGGGGAGGAAGGGGATGGAAGGGAGTGTGGCGGGGGGAGATAGTGGAATGAGATGGACATTATTCCCCCTATGTATGGGTATGATTGCATGAATGGTATGATTCTACATCATGTACAACCAGAGAAATGAAAAGTTGTACTCCATTGGTGTAAAAAATAAAATTAATTAATAATAATTTTTTAAAAAAGAGTGGAAAGAGAGAAGTTGTTGGTCAGACTAGGTTTCAATCTTGGCTCAGCAGCTTCTTGATACTGTTACTTCACCTCTCTGTACTCAATTTCTTGGTCTGTAAAGTGGGTATTGATAATACTGACCTGCATGTGTGATGCTAGCAAAGACATGAGCTGGGTCTACTAATTCTTGGAGCCAATGGGATGTTGTGAGGGCATCATGTCAGGGGGTCTGGACAAGCAACAATAGCTGGAGGCCAAGGTTCAATATATGTTTGGGGTTGAGGGTCCAGAATTCTGATGAACTTGAAAAGTAGCAAGAAAAGGCTTGATTAAAATTGATCCCATAGGAAGGGAGTTCCTAGGCCTGCATGCAGCTTTGAGTAAGGCAGCTGTCTTTGGACCTGTTTGGCCTCTTGGTTGTTGAGTGAGATCTCCTTTGAAGTCCTCCTGCTTTAAAAAGGCATGAGTATCCCTGATATAGGCCTAGAAGGCGAGCAGAGCAATCTGGGCTTTCCATAGCTGGCGATGGGGAAACCACAGGGATTTTGATGGAATAACATGACCTAAATGACTCTTTGTTAGGACCCTTCTTCTTATACTCCATTTGGCCATGGTGTGCAGATGCCTGGAAAGAGGAACAAGCATATTCTCCAGACAGGAAGGATCATGAAGAGACTGATTCTACTCACTGATTCTATCTGAGGAACATTCTGTCAGCCAGCAGCATAGTGTGGCTCTCCTGACCTCCTGCTTGAATGATAGGCACAGCCCCAAGCCCTCTGTCTTTAGACTCTGACCCTCCATCAGGGCCAGATCTCCAAAATACTAGTCTTGTCATTCAATTTCACAAGCCAAAGCCTCCGCTTTCTCTCCCTTGGTTAAGGGACAAATAATTCACTTGGTTGGCAACTGAAATTCAAGGTCCTACATCATGACAAACTCTGTCTTTCAAATCCTATTAGCTACAGTGTCATGTCTATACCCAGCCAGCTAAACCTTCTTGAAGAACCTGACACCCCCACATAGTACATGCATTTTCTTTTGTGCATCTCATGCACCTCCTGGTTGTGGGTTGCAGCCCCCCTCCACTCTCCTACCTATACTCAGTTCACAATCCTAGTAGACTTCACACAGATTCCACAAGCCTTTTTGACCATGTTGGGTGCTGTTTATTCCCATGGGAATGCTTAAAAGAGTCCTGGTACTTAAATTCTAATGCAGGCAATGATCAGTGGATTTTTTTTTTTTTTTTAAGTTGCAGGAGTCACCTAACAAAGTGCTAGGCTCATCGCCCACCAGATAATGCAAATAATTTTAATCTTGAAACAGCCCAGATTCCTTACTCCCCAAACAGGAGCCTCCTCTCCTCTCGGTTGATCCTGGGTAGATCATTCCTAAAGGTCTAGTTCACATCTTCCCAACCTCATTCCTGGACCCTTTGTGGATAATCCACCCTGGAGGGATCTGCCTCCTCCCAACGCCTCTAACACTTTTCCCCTGCATGTCCCTAAATCACCCATCAAGTGACCTATCACCCACAGGTGACCTACCCACCACTTGCCCTCAGTGCCTGGGCTCCTCAGCCCAGCTTATGGACATATTTTTAAGTCACAAGGAGCACCCAGGAGTTTCCTGTGTTTTCAGATGTGGTTGTAGTCCAGCCAGTGTTCCTTCTCCACCAGGATATTTTATGAAATGTCCTCCTGGCAGATATCAGCAGGATTGAGATTTGCCACATGGTTTATGAAAGGAACAAAAATCCTGAAGCAGCTTTTCCCCAAGAACATTAGCTGAGGAGTGTTCTTTATGAGGCCATTAGGAGAACTCTCACACAGGTATGAATGCACTTCTCGTGCCCATGGGCGAAAGTGACAAGAACAATTTCACTACCTGCTATGGAGGTGGAGTAAAAGGACTTCTTTTTCCTTCTGCCCTACTCACCAGTCTCTAACAACATTCATGTCAACCAATATCTCACTGATGCCATCACACCTACAAAAAGCTTTCTCTGCCCTATAAGTGCCAAGCCTTCAGGGAGAGACAGATAATCCACAAACCTGTTCTACTAGCTTCCTCCTTCAAGACACAAGGCATACGACATAGATGGCTTTGTTGTCATCAACAAATTATCCTCACACTTTTTCAGATGTGTGAAGTATAAGACATGCTAGGTGTTAGGTGAACTGATTCCCAGTCCTTGAGGAGCTCCAAATTTACATGGGATGATGGGAGTTGCCAAAAATTAAAATAACATGAATAGTAAAATATGTTTCAAGCTATCTCAGGCTAAATACCAGAGCAATTCAGGAGGAAAGTGTTGGGGGAGTTGGGAGGAGGCAGATCCCTCCAGTCTGGATTATCTGCAAAGGGTCTGGGAGTGAGGTTAGGAAGGATGTGAACTAGACCTTTAGGAATGATCAGCCCAGGATCAGCCAAGAAAGGAGAGGAGGCTGGATTCCAACCTAGAAACCATGCTCAAGATTAGGACAGTGACTCGACTGGATTGAGACTCTTGGGAGTGTGTAGAGAATTTCTTTTCACTACAAGCACCCCTGTGGTGGGGTGTCAGGATTATAGAAGATAGGACCTGAGTGAACCCCAAATAGGATGCTTTGGGAGGACTGTTTCAGGCTTATGCTGGTGTCAACACACACCTTTGACATCTGGCCACACTTACCCATGCTGTGGTTAGCTAGAAATGCATCATAAAATCCAAAATAAGTCTAAATAATAAACATGTAAGTAGGTTGAACAATAACCATACGTACAGATGGTTTTAAGAGTGACAAGTGAAATTCAAAGTCCTACACATGACAGATGGTGAGAAAAAGCCTCTGAGACTACAACTGAGATATGACTACTATCACTTCTGCTGCCACAAGTGGGTCAGTACAGGGAAGTCACAGGAGAAAATATGGGAAAAGCCATCAGGTTAATAGCAGCCTTTCCCCCTTCACCTGCCTGCCAGAAACTTTCCCTCTTCATCACTGGAAGAATCTTTCCCATCACCTTCACTGCACCTCACCCCTCACCTCCATTGCGGGAGGCTTCTCTCCATTCACTTCCCTGCACAAATCCCACCTTTTCTCAGGGCACTTTCACATAGCCACTCCTCATATCTTCCACCATGCTGGCAAAGGAAAACAGAAAAGCTCAATCCATATAGGGTTTCCAGTCCCAAATTTAGTCATGGTTTCCAACTTTCTTATAAGATCTTTTCCTGGATGCATTATGACATAGTAATAATACTCAATTTCCACATATTCTTTTTGTCTTCAGTTTATTGAGTCATCTGACCTTAAACAAGTCAAATGGTGCTCATTCTGGTGTGGAATGAGGACGTGCCTCCCTTGGGGATATGTGATCTCTTCCATGTTAACATTTCGTGATGCTCTCTAGAAAGCTCCATTCTCTTCTGTGTTCTTAGAGGAGAAGTGATTACTGGGTGAGTGGCAGGATTGCTTGCAGCTTTGCCTACCACATTGGACAGATTTGGGTTAGGAGGCTGAGTCTTTTCGGTCCCTCTTTGAACTCAGAAGGCCTCCTTCTCTGGTGAAACTGGGTTTTGTCAATGCATGTAAAATCCATATCACAGTGGCTGGCTCAGAGCAAGCACTCACAATAGATTAAAGCATATGAAAAGTTGAGGTAAAAAGGGAATAAATAGAAGGTAGATTTGACCAACCGGGACTACAAATGAGCCAGGTCTCCATGGAATTAGCACACAGATCATAATCTAATGAACTGGGGACAGGATGGGGACCTGCCTTCCATCTTAGCAATGTAACACTAAGAGAAAACCAGGAGAATGTCAACAACTTTATCAAAACAGAATCAGTCATAAAGACAACATGAACCAGCATTAAGCTCTTCCATTGTGGATACAGCTGTAAGGAGTGGCAAGTGTTTGCACGCATGTGCAGAGACTTCTGGGCCCAGGCCCCAGACCTTTTAGTACTGACCTAGTAAGTGGCCTGCATCTCTTCACTGCCTGAGACTGGATGAGGGACAAGTGTGATCCACTGTTTAGATAAGGAGGAGACAGCAGATGAATTGGTGTGGGAGGAAGTTCAGGCATGAGACCTTTTTACTTTGCTGTAGGGGGAAGACTAATAGTAGAAGAGAAAGTTATCAATTACTTTGCATAGTTTTAAGACACTTTATTCCAAATGTTCCTTCAACATACTGAATCTGAGATCCCTTCCATGTTACCTGTTTAGAGTTTAATATTTTCATTGTGAGAATTTTTATTAGTGTCAAAGTGGAGGGATTTTCCCCATCAGCCCAGCAATGAATGGAAGCTGAAATAAACAGCTCTATGCCCAGCAAGCCCGAGGCAGTCTGGCTCCTCCATGCTGAGCTTCCCAGGGAAGTGGCTAGCCTGACGCTCAGGACTGCTGGGAGGGAGACAGACCCACAAATCTCCTCCTTAGGTTGTGGGCACATCTGTTTCTCTGCAAGCGGGCCTGGCCTCAGGGTTTCTTTTCAAAGCCGTTTTTTTATTGGGGCTCCTTCCTATTTTATTGGGTGGCAGCTCAGCTTATCTATGAGTTGCTTGTCTCCCAGGCATAGTTTTCTGGAGCACATCTCCCTCTTGCAGTGAGACTTTGTTGGCTGTTGGACATGTGCCTTTTTTTTTTTTCCCCTCCACAAGGGGATAGGAGAAAAGGCACAAATAAATTACAGTCATGAAGCCTTCAGTCGGATTTTCTTGTCCAACATGCTTTACAGCCAAAGGATGGAGTAGTCTGTTTTATCTTAGTAGCAATAAGTTGGGGAATGAGATTCTAGAGAACTTTAAAGGGAGCCCAGTGAGTCCTAACATTCCTGCCAAAAGGAAACATTTTGCTTTGAAGTTTCAGTACACGAAAGTGATCTGATTTCTATGAACCTGACTCTGGTAGGATATTTAGCCAAAGAGCAGAAGCCCCCATGTAGGTCAGACACAATTGTTAGTAACTAGGAAGTTCTGTCATTGGGAATATTGGTCCCTTATATTTCCATCTTCTACTGCCTTAATATGATAGCTCCATGACAAACTTCACTCATTTCTATACAAAAATAAAGTATATGTACAGAGGGAAATATACACAGATGGTTACAAATCAAGAAAGTTGGAAGACTCATAATATTCCTTTGAGTTTTCCTGAAAATGAAGTTGGGAAGGAAAAGAACGGCTTATTCCTTGGGTTGGCCAGCTGCCCAGTTGAGCTCTGGGTCTTGTGAGCCATGAGCAACAGCTGCCCTGAGGCCATCTCAGTGACTCAGTTGCAGAAACCCCAGTGCCAGCCCAGGGAGCAGTTTTCTCTCCAAAAGCACCAAGCCTGAGAGCTGGTCACAGGTGCTTCTATCATGCTACATTGAGTTCAGGACCAACATCTAGTCCAGGAAATTTCCACAGAATGTGATGTCATTGGAGAGGCATGTGTCTCCCCCACACTAAGGGTGGATTCAGGATTTGTGGGAGCAAAGCATATTCAATTTGAGAACCAGGAAAAGAATACTAAATTACAAATTTAGTATTTAGCAAGGTCAAGGACAGGGCCTTACAAAGTTTGGATATTTAAGTGTATTAACTTCACAGAAGTAAATTTTCTTTGTCCCTTACAGGGTATCAACAAAGGGCAGCCAGGCTATTCAGAACAAGCTTACCTTCTGGGAATGGAGTCACATCACACTTCAGGCAGGGACCATGGCTGTTGGTGCACTGAAAGAGCTTTGGTTCCTCTGATAACTAAGGTTCCTCCTGGAATTTCAGTTACCATGAACAATACAAAGAAGGCTTGTGTACCCATGACCTCCCACAACATGCAATCATGCCCCACAACCCTGAAGACATTTTTCTTACAAGCTTGCTTCCCCCAGCTTCTGGCAGAGTGCCTGGCACCCTGCTAGCACATGGTCTAAGAAATGGTGAAGTGAATAATTTAAAAGAACAACAATTAAAACAACAACAACAACAATTAAAAAAAAAAAACAGATCCCCAAGGGAATCTAACATTCTCAAATTGGATTCAAAGGCAAGAATTCTCTTCCTGTACCTAGGAGGCAAGAATATTCTTGCTTTGTCTGGATTGCCTGGAGTGCAATAATAAATCTCTCCTTATTTGTCTCTGGAGAGGGGCTCCTCTGGAGTGGTTGCCAGGGTTACTGAGGCACTCTAAGGCTTGGACCCCTTGGCAGATTGGCTTCTTTTCTAGAGAAGCTGGTGCTAGAGGGATTTGTGGATTTGATCCTGCTTGCATTCATTAACCCTAGATACAATATCCTTGGTTTTTTTGGCTGAGATTAGCCAAGAAGGCCTCTCTGTGATTCCCACCCAGGGTGGATCCAGGATTAGTGTGGTCAAAATTCATTCAATCAGAAAAAGAACACTAAATTACAAATGCAAAGTTAAGGACAGGGCCTTAAAAGGCACCTGTGCAGGGAAGAGGCTCTGAAACTTTCATTGTGTTAACTTCACAGGAGTAAATTATCTTTGTCCCTGACAGATTATCAGCAGGGGTAGTCAAGCCCTCTGAGAGGGGTAGAAAAGACTTTCCACTGAGAAAGGTAGAAAGAAGGCCTGGACCTTAGTCTGTGAGCTAATAGAATACAGATCCCAGAAGCTTTGGGAGGTCAGTGTGTGGAGGAAAACTTCCTTTTGGAATGAAACTTTGCCTGGTAGAAGGGAAGTGATTCTGTCTAATGGGGAAGAACCCTGATATAGGAGTGAAGGAGCTGTCGGCAATAGAAGCTTCAGGACTCGTTAATCTCTGACCCTAGGGCCTGGGATTTCAAATGTTAGGTGAGGACAATATATTCCCTGAGACACTACCTCAAGGAAATAATATGCAGGTAAAAAGGGTTCCATGGTCAAGTAGGATTGGAAAACGGCATACTACATTCCCCACTTGGAAATTTATCATGTCCATCGGTCTATCAAACTTTGAAGAGTGTCACACTTGAAAAACCAAACCAAAATAACTTTAACTTTGTCCAACATTTCTAGCATTTTTCAAAGGTACTTGGTCACAAGGCCATTGCTCATGTAATGCCTGTGTGTCACAAGATGTGCCACAGGGAACATTGAACAGAGTCAATGCTCAGCTGTCTTAGGAAGGTGTGGCCTAAACTGAAGGAGTACTGAGTATGCTCATTGCTGGACAGAGGGAGGGACAGGGCTGAAGTGTGCCTCCAGTCCACGTGACTCTGCCCTGAGAACCAGGAAAAGAATACTAAATTACAAATTTAGTATTTAGCAAGGTCAAGGACAGGGCCTTACAAAGTTCGGATATTTAAGTGTATTAACTTCACAGAAGTAAATAAACCCTGAAGTGTGCCTCCAGTCCACGTGACTCTGCCCTGAGGTTCAAGGTGGGAGTCTGTGGAGAAATTTTGGAGAGAAGGTGGGAAAGAGTAAAAAATCCTCAGGTAGTTGCACATCTTTCCTAAGAAGAGAAATGGGGAAAACAGTGCCCCTTCTATAAAGTTAGGGAAAATTAGTGTATGGGAAGACTAAGAACCATGTTATTATGATAGGTATATTATGAAAGATGATATTGTTACTTGGCATATTAATGACACACTTAAAATTTTACCATTACTATTTACTATGTTATTGCTATGAATGAATTCTCACATCTATCTGTTGTTTCATTACATTTTTTCTGAGATCTCCCTCCATTCTCAGAAAAACTCTGTGACATGTATGGGCACCTTAATATTATTTACATTATGGATGAGATAATAAGAGTGACTTGTTCAAATTTACACTATTGTAGTTGGAGGAGCCAGGACTCAAATCCTGGTTGGCTGTCTCTCAAGTTTTGCCTCTGTTTTGGGGAAAAATTCTGTCAGCAATTCTGCCCTTCCTATGGAAGGATCAGAGGAGAGGCCCATAGACCACTGATTAGGTACTTGGGCCTGCCATGTTGCCCAGAGCCTGAGCTAAAAAAGCCAGTGCTCTGGGCAAACCCCTAGCAGCCCACAGAGCTGGGGGTGCCTGGGACGGCAAAAGGAAAGCTGACAGCATGCCCTTCCACTCACATTTACCTCTTTGGTTCCTGTGAGGCTAGTAGAAACAGCCAAGAGAGATCTGACCTGAGTGGATTTTTCTAAATGTTTTGAAAGATAGGCACAAATACTTCTAATTACATCCAGTATTTTCTAAAAATTGAAAAAACAAACTGAGGAAACATGGATTCATAGTAAGAATGTTTTGGGGTTCACTTAGGGTTGTTTCTGGATTCTGATAACCTGTGGGGAGGAGGTGAGGCAAGGATGTAGCCCCAGGACTGGAGGTGCTGGTGGATATTGGGCAGATACAGGAGGATAGTCTATGGTTTAATCCCACCCCAGCCTCAAATCATGTCAGGATCTAGAAGCTAGCCTGGGGAAGCTATAACTGCAAAGATGGTCTGGATATGGTCCAAATCCTGGATAATCCCAGGGAACAATGGATCTGATCCTCAGGCCACCTTGTCTATAAATGATCTGAGATAGAGTTATAAAGCAGAGTGGAGGGATAGGCCTTAAGGCTCAGAGCTGAAGAAGATTTAGAACATAGAGAAGCTGAAAGCAGAACTCTAAGGACAGAGAGATGCAGCCACACTGGGTGTGTCACTGAGAAGACATGGGGTGGGGTTATACTCAGTAGAGAGTTGTTGTGGGAGGTACCCAAAGCCAAGAGATATTGTGTATGTGTGTGGGGGGTGTGAAGGTTGGGGATACAGCTGACCCTGCTCCAGAGAGGAAGAAACAAACTGAGCATTATTAGAAAGGGACAGAGAAAGGCTGTGGGTTGGGGTAAGGGAGATAATATTAGACCAGCAAGTAGATGATGTGGTGGTGGTGGTAGGGGTAGCCTGAGATGGGGTTGAGGGGTAGAAGGAAGTATCATCCTGGGTATCAAATTTACAATGTGGGTGAATTTGAACTGCAGAGAATGGTAACTGGTTGGTGCCAGGTATCTCGGTGAAAATAGAGGTGTGGACAAGAGCTTAGTGTGCAATGACAGCTGCTGGGACAGCTCTCTTTCAGGGTCGGGGAGGTTCAGGGGGTTACCACCAAATGACCCTACACCATGAGTGATGGGATGAAGTGTTATGAAAATACTGTCTAGACCATGGACGTGGTCCATTTGGCATAGACCTGTACCACCTGTTCAGGCCTGAGAGGAGGCTAGAATAAGAAAAGTCTGCAAGCAGTTCGGGGCATCCTGACTCAGGAACTCTGTGTCCATCAGCCACAACCTTCTCTTTGTCAGCCCTGACAGCCCAACTCCTCTTCAGTGATTCCCTATTATTCTTGTCCTTGCAGAGCCCCTTCTCAGCATGAACTCTCATAAGAGGACACCGGTATTAAGTCTGTACCTTCTCCACCATCTTGCTTCTTTTAACAGCCTCACTTGCTTTCTTCCTCCTTCTTTTCCCAATTGTACCATCTGCCTGTCTTGCTAAGAAAAGGTGTCCAAACATGAAAGTAAGGCAAAAGGAGAAATTCATGTCCTTTTAATTTCATCTGGAGAATTGATGTGAAAGGTCCATCCCAGTGCTCAATGTTCAATTTTCCTGTGCCTTTGGTTGGGCTTACTATTTACTGTTGATTTGAACCTGGACCTACTGCAGTTACTCAGAGATTTATACTAGATGGATAGAGAAGGAAATTCCTTCTGTCTGGGAGAAGAGATAACTCCAAAGGGTATGGTTATGGCAGAACATAAACCAGCTTTTAACTTATAACCTAGTGATAGTGTCATTCTACATTCATTCTTTAATGGCACAAACACTTGTACTTCCAATGTTCTTAAACCAGAGTTTTCTACTATTCCCTTGTAACTGAATAAATGATAGATAGATGTTTATTCTCTTGTTATATATGTTCATGTTTTTGACATTTTGAAAATTTTATGGTTTTAGAGATTGTCACACAGAAAGTTTTAAGTGGGAGTTGATTAACCATGTTGCCTGAGAAAAGTCCCACATGTTGTATAAGGCCACACATAACCTTTCTTCTGAAGATAAATCTCCAGCAAGGGGTCTGGGGAATATTGCTCAGTAGGTAGAGTGTTTGTCTCTCATGCACAAGGCCTTGGGTTCAATTCCCCACACTCCAAAAAAAAAAAAAAAAGGAAAGAAAGAAAGAAAAAACTCTCCAGCAGGCTATCTTCCTGACTCTCTGGGGTTTTTGTTTGTTTGTTTGTTTCTTTCAAATTCTGATTATATTTTTTTGTTTTTGTTCCTGGTTCTTGGCCAAGTTCATTAGTTTGTTGTATATAATATGTCCTCCCAAAGCTCCTGTGTTAATGCAGCAATGTTTGGAGGTGAGATGATTAAATTATGAAAGCTATAACTTAATTGATCCATCCTAGTTTGAATGGACTAACTAGGTGATAACTGTAGGCAGCTGGGATGTGGCTGCAGGAAGTAGGTCACTGTAAGTGGACTTCTGGGGGTCTATATTTTGTCCCTGCATAGCTCTTTCTCTCTCTGC
Organism: Geosciurus inauris; assembly: GCA_004024805.1. Taxonomy (NCBI): domain Eukaryota; kingdom Metazoa; phylum Chordata; class Mammalia; order Rodentia; family Sciuridae; genus Geosciurus; species Geosciurus inauris. The sequence goes on from PVHX01026303.1 coordinate 17,453, forward strand.
TTCCTGGCTGCCACGAAGTGAGCAGTATTCCTCTGCCATGCCCTTCTGCCATGATGCTCTGCCTTACCTTAGACCCATAGCCATGGAGTTGGCTGACCATAGGCAGAAACTCTGAAATCATAAACTCAAAATAAACTACTCCACCTCTAAGTGTTTCTGGTCAGGTATTTTGGTCACAGTGATGAAAAGCAGACTAACATTTCTCTGTAACTTACAGTTGCTTTCCACAGCTGGTTTCAGGGACTGGAGGGTCTGTTTCTTATTTTAGGTCACAAACTGGCTTTGACCAAGAGTTGAGATCTGTCCTGTGCACCAGAACCTCTTAGGCCACACCATGTTCAAGACTAATGAGTATGTAAGCACTACTGGTCTCAGCCTCACAGTTGAGAGCACCCTATCTCTTCCATGGGTCTGGTTTGTGCTGAATGAATGAATGATCAGCTGAATGAAGGCCCCAGGGTGAGAGCAGGAATTGGGATCCTGGCTTTGTGGAATGACCACTGGCGATGTCTATTGGATTGAGTAGATGATGGGAGAATCTGATTTATTGGGTTTTCTGTTGTTTGTTTTTCTGTTTGGAATTACATCAATTAAGAAAATATTACCTGCTCCTGGGAAGGGAGAACAATAGCTCTTTGAAATTTGGATGGGTGAGCCTTATTATTTAGGAGCTTACTTTTGACCTGTAACTCAGACTGTAGAACTACAGCTTTAAGCTTGCAGTGAGTCTCAGTCTATAACTGATGACATCCTCTGTTTTTGTCTATATGTAATATATTCTGACTTCTGGAGAACATTTATAAATTAGATTATAAATTTTCTTAAAGTAAAGAAATTCTATTTGGTTAAGTGTATAGAGATTCATAAATGCTTACCTTTACCTAATATTTCCTGAGATTCTATGAAATGAAGAAACTGAACTTCCAATACTTTAAATATGCTGATTTTTTTTAAAGGAAAGAAAAGGGCTTCTCACGAAGACTTTCAATTGAGAAGTATTTTAAATAAGAATTCAAGTTCAACATAGGCAAGGAGAATGCTTCATAGGCAAGAAAAATACTAAACTTTCTAGTAATTTTATTGTCTTCTCTATGTGTATTTAAAAATGTTGTGTTGTCATTTTGATTAATAAGTAGTAATTTGAGTTTTGAAATAGCTCCAAGTCTTTTCTCTGATTTTATAAGTTTGAAGTACAAAGATAAATTTCACTTTATTTGAAGATTTGGATTTGTTTTCTCCTGAAAAGCCTAATAATGTAAACTTTCTAAACTTTTTTTTACTGGTTTACTTATCAGATATAATGATGTTACTTCTTTGCAATGTTTAAAATTAAGAATTGTAAAATTATGTGTTCAATAAATTTGAACTGTAGTTCTAAGAATTGTCATATCAATAGTAATAATATTCTATTGTGAATCTGCTGAGAAATGATTCCCAAAATACTTAGTCAGCTTAAAACTTTGGATTAATATAAAATCAAGGTGATTAATGGATAATTTTTTTAGATATCTGAACAATTTTAGATCAGATGAAGTTTGGAAACATTGGGATGACTATATCTTAGAATATAGCTGGCAAATTTTAAAAGTTAAGAAAATGTTAACATTTTACCAGGATATATATATACAACCAAGGTCATACCTGAAATGTCATCTATAAAAATAAATTTTATTTAATCAGGTATATAATTTTTGAATGAGAAAGAGTACACATTTCCATATTACAATGAGTCCTGCAAGCTATGCAGTTGGCCCTATATGTACGTGTGTACATATGTGTGTGTGTACAAGTATGAACACACACATGCATATGTATCTTCATTTGTTATAGAAATTATAGAGAAGCTATTCTTTTGGGTTTTGTTATCAAACATATTAATTTTCTAGTACTTAAAGTATAGGAGTGTGTGTAGGTAAGGAGGCTCCTATTATGTTTACAAGATTTGTTGATTTACTTAAATATTTATATATGACAGAGTGTTCAATTATTTACCCCTAAAATTTCTCTTGTAAAATTTATAATTTATATGAATGTATAATCAGTATTAATATGTTAATATGAGACTATGTCAGGAATAAAAATGGCAAATAAATATAATTAAATATAACTATATGTCAGGAATAAGAATGGCTAATATAACAATGAAATGTGGTTTTGTTTTTCAAGAGAAAAAGAGTGGTTTTATATGAAAAGGTCAAGTGACTCTAGAGTATGAAAGAGTTCAGTGAAAGACAAAACTTGGGCAGTTCCAAGATGGCGGCCTAGACAGTCCACTCTGTGCTAGGCTCTCAAGGACCAGGGCTGGAAGTGGTGGAGGCCCCGTTTTCCAGCCAGCTTCCTGGCATCATTCTGCGGCTCAACATCCCACGCAGGAATTTCGCTCGTTTATGTGTGAGTACAGGATCACCGGGAGGCAGCGGTAGCCAGGAGGTGCATCTTCGGCGTCAGTCGGAGAAACGCGGTTGCAGCCTGGGCCTCGGCCCAGGGCTACGGCTATCTGAGACTGAGACTGGAAGTAGCGGGGTGACATCTTCCAACCAGTTTTTTGGCAGCTCTCTGCGCCTTGCCACCCCACGCAAGAGTCTCACTCGCGTGTGTGAGCACAGGGCCACCGGGAGACAGCGGTAGCCAGGAGGAGTGACTTCGGCGCCGACTGGTGGAGTGCAGTTGTGGTGGGGGATCCGGCCCAGGGCTTCAGCCCGGAGTTTACCCCAGGCATGCTGGGCCGGCTTCCGCACAGGGTGCCTGGCCCCAGTGCCCACCCAACCACGAGAGACCGCTAGCAGTTGCTTCTGTGGACTGACTGTCTCCTGAGCGGAACCCCAGCTATTGTTCTTTGTGGACCACCTTCTAACACAGCGGAACTTCCTACACACCAGGGGGCGCAGGTGAACACCTGGGAGCAAACCTTGGCCACAGTGGAACAGCGACTCCACCAGCGGCCCAGAGTTTCACCTTGGCCTGGGGCCAGTACCAAGGATACCAGCCGGGAAAGTCCAGCAACCAACGGACAACGCCACCTACTGGAGGAGAAGTAACGAAACCCTGCAGGGAAACTATAACCATATAGGAGTTAAAACTGTAACACCTTGGATCAGCAGAGCTAGAAGGAAAGATACACAAACATCATGAGAAAACAAGGGAAGAAAGTGACTCAAACAAACCAAGATACTACACTCCCAGAATCCATGGGCTGTATAGCAGGAGGAATGACAGAACAGGAATTCAGGACGTACATAATTAAAATGGTCAGTGACTTAAAGAATGATATAAGAGAGCAAACCCAGTCAGCAATAGAACACTTTGATAAAGAGATTCGTAGGCAAGTACAGGAAGTAAAAGATCACTTCGATAAAGAGATACACAGGCAAATACTGGAAGTAAAACATCACTTCAATAAGGAGATAGAGATTCTGAAAAGGAACCAAACAGAAATCCTTGAAATGAAAGAAACAATAAACCAAATCAAAAACTCAATAGAAAGCATCACCAGCAGATTAGACCACTTAGAAGACAGAACCTCAGATACTGAAGACAAAATATTTAACCTGGAGAATAGAGTTGAGCACACAGTGAAGATGGTAAG
>PVHX01026304.1:0-21051 GCA_004024805.1 Geosciurus inauris
AGGGAGACCAGCCACTGGGGAGCCCAAATTCAGAGCAAGAGTCACTCCAGAGACACCAGTGCGAGGCAGCCTGGGCCCCCCTCAGTTCTACTCCAGAGTTCCTGCGGACTGGCAGGAGTCCCAGAGGGCCCAAATCCACCCTTTGGAAACTCCACAGGTGCCCAGCCAAAGGGAGACCAGGACCTTCTAGCCGCTAGCCACTGGGGAGCCCAAACTCAGGGTAAGAGTCATCACAGAGACTCCAGCTCAAGACAGCCCCACTCAACTGTGGCCTGGGTCCACCCCAGTTATGCTCCAAAGTTCCTGCGGACCAGCAGGGGCCACAGAGGGCCCAAATCTACCCTCAGCAAACTCCACGGGTGTCCAACCAAGGGTTGACCAGAGACTGATAGCTACCAGCCAAAGAGGAAAGCACACCCAGGGTAAGAGTCATCTGCAGAGATCCCAGCGTAAAGAGGCCCCACCCAAGTGCACTCTGAGCCTGCCTCAGTTCCACTCAAGAGTTCCTGTGGTCAGGCGAGACAGAAGGCCCAAAACCACCCTTAAGGAATGCCAGGGATGCCCAGCTGAAGGCAGACAAGAGACTGCTAAGCTCTAGCCACAGGGGAGTTCACACTCACTGTAAGGGTGGCACACAGACCCTCCTGCTTGTGACCCTGCCTAAGTGAGACCTGGGTCCGCCTCCAGTTCAGCTCTAGAGTTCCTGCTCACCAGCAGGAACGCAGCCAAGGCCACTCCCAATGTCCTCTAGAGGTACATCCACTACCTCCGCCACCAACTTTAGTGACAGTAGTGCCCATCTGGAGACACTTGGAGAACAGAAGTAATTCCAAGTGAGACACAGGTAATCTGGACTGTCAATACAAGATTATAGGATTGAAGCTGCAATACCTAAGATTGATATTTCAAGAAAGGAATATACACAATCAACCAGAAAAAACAAGGGAAGAAAGTGTCTCAAATAAACCTCAATACCACTGTAACAGAATCCATTGACAACACAGTTGATGAAATGTGAGAGAAAGAATTCAGAATGTACATAATTAAAATGATCAGTGAATTAAAGAATGACATAAGAGAGCAATTACAGGCAAAAATTGATCAATCCAACAAAGAAATAGGAGAGCAAAAAAAAGCAACTATTGATCAATCTAACAAAGAGATAAGGGAGCAATTATAAGTAGCAAAAGATCACTTTAAAAAAGAGCTAGAGATCATGGAAAAAAAAAAAACCCAGAAATTCTTGAAATGAAGAAAACAATAAACCAAATAAAAAACTTAATAGAAAGCATCACCAGCAGAATAGATCACACGGAAGAGAGAACCTTTGATAATGAAGACAAGATACACAATCTTGAAAATAAATTAGAACATACAGTGAAGATGGTAAAAAATCATGAACAGAATATACAAGAAATATGGGACAGCATCAAAAGACCAAATATAAGATTTATTGGGATAGAAGAAGGTGCAGAATTTCAAACCAAAGGAATGCACAATCTCTTCAATGAAATAATATCAGAAAATTTCCCAAATATAAAAAATGAAGTGGAAAATCAAATACAAGAGGCTTACAGGACAATAGATTTACACCAACGCACATTATAATGAAAATGCCCAACATACAGAATAAGGATAGAATTTTAAAGGCTGCAAGGGAGAGGAACCTGATTACTTATAAGGGGGGACCAATTTGTATCTCAGAAGATTTTTCAACCCAGACACTAAAAGCCAGGAGATGATGGAATAACATATTCCAAGCCCTGAAAGACAATGGATGCCAACCAAGAATCCTATATCCAGCAAAACTGAGCTTAAGATTTGATGATGAAATAAAAACCTTCCATGATAAACAAAAGTTAAAAGAATTTATAGCAAGAAAGCCTGCACTACACAGCATTCTTGGCAAAATCTTCCATGAGGAGGAACTGATAACCAACAATGAAAATTTACAAAAAGAGAAATTACACTAGAGGAAAGACCATTTAAAAGAGAAAACAACTCAAGGTAAAATCCAAAAACAAACCAAAATAACCGGAATTACAAATCATATCTCAATAATAACCCTGAATGTGAATGGCTTAAATGCACCAATTAAAAGACATAGACTGACAGACTGGATTAAAATAAAAGACCCAACAATATGCTGTCTTCAAAAGGCTCATCTTACAGGAAAAGACATCCACAGACTGAAAGTGAAAGGGTGGGAAAAAACATATCACTCACATGGGCCCCACAAACAAGCAGGAGTTTCCGTCCTCATATCAAATAAAGTGGACTTCAAACCAAAGATGGTGAAAAGAGATAAAGGTCATTTCATAATTCTTAAGGGAATCATACATCAACAAGATATAACAAACATAAATATCTATGCCCCAAATAATGGGCCTTCTATGTATACCAAGCAAATCCTTCTCAAATACAAGAATCAGATAGACCACAACACAATAATACTTGGAAACTTTAACACAGCTCTCTCACCATTGGATAGATCTTCCAAACAAAAACGTAATAAAGAAACCATAGAGCTCAATGAAACTCTCAATAGTTTAGACTTCACAGACATATATAGAGTGTTCCATCCATCAATGAGTGAATACACTTTTTTCTCAGCAACACATGGGTCCTTTTCCAAAATAGATCATATGTTATGTCACAAAGCCAGACTTAGCAAATACAAAAAAATAGAGATTCTACCCTGCATCCTATCTGACCACAATGGAATAAAATTACAAATCAATGACAGATTAAAAAACAGAAACTACTCCATCACCTGGAAACTAAATAATAATCTATTGAATGATACATGGATAACAAAAGACATCAGGGATGAGATAAAAAAAAAATTCTTAGAGGCAAATGAAAACTCTGATACAACATATGAAAATCTCTGGGATGCCATGAATGCAGTGCTGAGAGGAAAGTTCATAGCACTAAGCTCATTCATTAGAAGATGTAAAAGTCAACAAATAAATGAAATGACTCTTTGTCTCAAAGCCTTAGAAAAGGAAAAACAAATAAACAGCAAAATAAGTAGAAGACAGGAAATAATCAAATTAGGGCTGAAATCAATGAAATTGAAACAAACAATTCAAAAATTGACAAAACAAAAAGCTCGTTCTTTGAAAAAATAAACAAAGTTGACAAACCCTTAGCCACCTTAACGAAAAGGAGGAGGGAGAACACCCAAATTACTAAAATTTGTGATGAAAAGGAAATATCACGACAGACACTACTGAAATACAGAGGAAAATTAGAAACTATTTTGGAAATTTATACTCCAGTAAAATAGAAAACCCTGAAGACACTGACAAATTTCTAGAGTCATATGACCTACCTAATCTGAACCAAGAGGACATACACAACTTAAACAGATCAATTTCAAGCAAGGAAATAGAAGATGCCATCAAGATCCTGCCAACCAAGAAAAGCCCAGGTCCAGATGGATTCTCAGGTGAGTTCTACAAGACCTTCAAAGAAGAATTAATACCAATTCTCCTCAAACTATTTCATGAAATAGAAAAGGAGGGAACCTTTCAAAACTCATTCTCTGAGGCAGGTATCACCCTGATTTCAAAACCAGACAGAGACACATCAAAGAAAGAAAACCTCAGACTAATATCCCTGATGAACATAGATGCAAAAATTCTCAGTAAAATTCTGGCAAATCACATACAAAAACATATCAAAAAAATAGTGCACCATGATCAAGTGGGTTTCATTCCAGGGAAGCAAGGTTGGTTCAACATATGGAAATCAATTAACATAATACATCACATCAATAGACTTAAAGATAAGAGTCATATGATTTTATCAATCAATGCAGAGAAGGCACTTGACAAAATACAACACCTTTTTATGTTCAAAACACTAGAAAAACTTGGGATAGTAGGAACATACCTCAACTTTGTAAAAGTTATCTATGCTAAACCCAAGGCCGCCAACATCATAAATGGAGAAAAATTGGTATCATTCCCTCTGAAAATGGGAATTAGACAGGGATGCCCTCTCTGACCACTGCTATTCAACATAGTCCTGGAAACACTAGCCAGAGCAATTAGACAGACAAAATAAAGGGATACAAATTGGAAAAGAAGAACTCAAACTATCATTATTTGCAGATGACATGATTCTATACTTAGAGGATCCAAAAAATTCTACCAGAAAACTTTTAGAATTAATAAATGATTTCAGCAAAGTAGCGAGATATAAAATCAACACCCACAAATCAATTGCATTTCTATGCATCAGTGATAAACCCTCTGAAAGAGAAATTAGAAAAAATGTCCCATTCACAATAGCCTCAAAAAAAAAATAAAATACTTGGGAATCAACTTAACGAAACAGGTGAAAGACCTCTACAATGTAAACTACAAGACATCGAAGAAAGAAACTGAAGAAGACTTTAGAAGATAGAAAAATCTCCCATGCTCCTGGATAGGCAGAATCAATACTGTTAAAATGGCCATACTACCCAAAGCGCTATATAGATTCAATGCAATCCCAATTAAAATCCCAATGTTATTCCTTATAGAAATAGAAAAGTCAATCATGAATTCATTTGGAAGAATAAGAGACTCAGAATAGTCAAAACAATCCTTAGCAAGAAAAGTGAAGCAGGAGGCATCACAATACCAGACCTTAAATTATACTACAAAGCTATAGTAACAAAAATGGCATGGTACTGGCACCAAAATAGACATTAGACCAATGGTATAGAATAGAAGACACAGAGATGAACCCACATACATACAGTTAGCTTATACTAGATAAAGGAGTCAAACATGTACACTGGAGAAAAGATAGCATCTTCAACAAGTGATGCTGGGAAAACTGGAAATCCATATGCGCAAAGTGACACTAAACCTCCATTTCTTACCAGGCACAAAATTCAACTCAAAGTGGGTCAAGGAACTGGGAATCAGACCAGAGACCCAACGCCTAATAGAAGAAAAAATAGGCCCAAATCTTTATCATGTCGGATTAGGACCATACTTCCTTAACACGACTCCTATAGCACAAGAAGTAAAATCAAGAATCAATAAATGGGATGGATTCAAACTAAAATGCTTCTTCTTAGCAAAAGAAATAATCAATGAAGTGAACAGAGAGCCAACATTCTGGGAACAAATCTTTGCCCCACACACATCCAATAGAGCACTAGTCTTCAGGATATATACAGAACTCAAAAAACTTATCACCAAAAAATCTAACAACCCAATCAATAAATGGGCCAAAGACCTGAACACAAACTTCACAGATGAAGATATACAATCAATAAACAGACATATGAAAAAATGTTCAACATCTCTAGCAATCAGAGAAATGCAAATCAAGGCTACCCTAAGATTTCATCTCATGCCAGTCAGAATGGCAATTATCAAGAATACAAACAACAATAAGTTTTGGTGAGGTTGTGGGGAAAAAGGCATACTCATACATTGCTGGTGGAACTGCAAACTGGTGCAACCAATCTGGAAAGCAGTATGGAGATTCCTTAGAAAACTTGGAATGGAACCACCATTTGAGCCTGCTATCTCTCTCATCGGTCTATACCCAGAAGACTTAAAAACAGCATACTGCAGTGACACAGCCACTTCAATGTTCATAGCAGTTCAGTTCACAATAGCTAAACTGTGGAACCAACCTAGATGCCCTTTGATATATGAATGGATAAAGAAGCTGTGGCATGTATACACAATGGAATATTACTCAGCAGTAAAAGAGAATAAAATTATGGCATTTGCAGGTAAATGGATGGAGTTGGAGAATATCATGCTAAGTGAAATAAGCCCATCTCAGTAAACTAAATGCCGAATGTACTTGTTGACAACTGGATGCTGATCCATAATGTGGGGAAGGACATGGGAACAATGGAGGAACTCTGTTCACAGGGGTGTAACGGAGGAGGGGGCATGAGGACAGTAAAGGTGGTGGAATATGATGGTTATCATAGCCCTAACTTTATGTATGACTGCATGTATGTTGTGATTCTATATCACTTACAATCAGAGAAATAAAATGTTATCATCTAAAAATAATAATAATAATATTTTAAAATTTGGAAAAAAAAGTATTTAAAGAGATGTTCATAGGATATAAGCAATTACTATGTCAGTTAACAAAGGAGACTTGAGCATTTGCCAATTTTGGTATACACATGTAGTTCTGGAACTGATACAATGATACAGGGGGATGACATTATAACTCCATGCCAGGTTGTCTATGTGAGAAATCTTTTATTCCATCTATGGTACCCCAGAACTTCAGCACAATCTATCTCTAGCTATTATATTTCTTGTCCTCTAGCAAGTAGGGGCAGGGGAAAGAAATTTTAAAACTTAGATCTTCATACCAAATGAACCCCCAAATAGTTGCATTCTTGTGAGGAGGTAAAATAATGTGACCTAGAATTAACTTCTTTATCATATTTGTAATCATCTTGTATCTAAAAAGTAACTCTCAAACTGTGGATGATAAAGTAATGCACTCACACCTTGTATAAGCAGGTTAAAGAAGGCTTTAATGAATTCATTTAATATGTAATTTTTTAAATTAAATAATTTATGTTTTGAGTAAATTTATAACTTTTAAACAAACCAGGCTAACACTGATATATTTTGTGTATTAGATGCTGTACCTAGCATATTCCATATTTTACATTAATTCTACCATCTTAGCTCACTGTTTTATTGATTACTGAAAAATAAACTACTAAAATAACCATCCAAATTAATAAACAGCATTTTGGCCACTTATAATATATTGTATTCTTTGCAAGAATTTTATCTTTTTGTTTTAAAAGTAATCCTATGTGTAGGGTTTAGTATTATCAACATTATTAAATGAGTATTTCAGAGAATAGAAAACTCAAATACTTTGCTCTATATATGATGTTCACAGTAACTTGAACCAAGTTATGGAGCAGAATTGATATCCAGATAGATTGATTTTAGAACCCATTTCAGCTGGCAAACTTTTTTGTAAAGTGACAGATAATAAACACTTCAGCTTTACAGGACAGACAGTCCATGTAACAAGAATTCAACTTGGACTGCTGTACCACAGAAGTAGCCATAGAAAATGTGCAAAAGAACAAGTGTGGCTGTGTTCCAATAAATCTTTATGTATAAAAGCAAGCCGTGGGCCAGGTTTGGACCATGGGCTAAGAGTTTATGAACTCTTTCTCTAGGAAAGTAATAACACATGCTGATGCACAGTACCATTTATGCAGATTTTAAATTGTATGGTACCACTAAAAAGAAATGTTATAATAAAGGTCAATATCAGCCCCTCTGAACTATAATTCAATATGAAAACCTCTTTTTCCATAGAAAGGATATGTTTTAGTGGCACCTTGAACATCTGGTATGTAGTATAAGAAATTTCATTTGTAAACCAAACCCATATAACACCTAGCTCACTTGTATATTTCTAGGCAATTTGTTCCAATATAGTGGCTGAACAGATGATAATTTACTTATTTCATAAACATTTGTTAAAGATATAACAGCATTGTGATAGCTATTAGGTTTAGAAAATTGAGTAATAGTTTGTACTTTAAGGAATCAGAGATTGGTGGAATCAAACAGAGATGAAAACAACCTAGTTATAATTGAGTAGGATACATGCAATAATAAATATAAGATGACAAATGTTGGGAGGAAGATTTTCACACAAACATGATGTTTGAGATGATTCATGTTGGAAGAGTTCACCTCATGAAGGAGGCAGAAACAATGGCAGGTAGAAATACATAGGACCACCAACCAACGGCATGTTTGGAGAGCAATGAGAAACGTAATTGAAGGGAGATGTCTGGGGAGAGATGCGGGAGATAGCAAGAAAAGTGACAAGAGACAGATTACAGAGAGTATTCATGTTGAATTTTAGGGCTTCTCTTGTCAGGAAGCAATGGAGATTTTTAAGTAGATGGTGACTTAATCAAGTTAGCGAATCAGACTTTTCAAATTATTTATGTTGAGTATTATTTTTAGATAATTTGCTCTTTCATATGGGCACAGAAGTTCAGGCCACTGCCATTTCTGGCTATGCTACTAATCCAGAATATTCTCTCTGTTTTTATTGTCTCCATGGTTTGCTGTTTTCAGAATGTCATTTAGTTAATATATAATATGGAGCATTTTTAGATTTGCTTATTTCACATACTAATATGACATTATAGTTACTCTATGAATTTTCATAGATTGGTAGCCTTTTTCTTCTTTTCACTGGACATAATTACATTATATGGAATTGCCATAGTTTATTGATCCATTCACTTTCTGAAGGATATGTTGGCCACTTTTAGTTTGGGGCAATTAGGAATAACAATGCTATAAACATTCGTGGTTTTGTTTTTTTTTTATGGATAGGAGTTTTTCCTTCATTTAGACACTTAGGTATGTTGGATCATATGATAAGAGTATTTTTAGTTTTGTAAGAAGCTTCCAAACTGCCTGGTGCCAAAGTGACTGCACCATTCTACTTTCCTGCCAGTAATGAGTAATAGTCCTAGTTCGTCAGATCCTCACCAACATAAGGTGTTGCCAGTGTTGGGGATTTTGCCCATTATAATAGATGTGTAGCAGTGTATAGCTGTTGTTTTCATTTGCTCTTTCTTAATGACGCATGTTATTGTTTGGATCTGGAATGCCCCCACCCCGGGAAAAAAAAAAAAAACACTCTTTTTTTTTTTTTGAAAGCATGGTGTGCTATGCAGCTTCAGAAGTGGGGATTTTGGGAAAATATTAAGTCTCTGACCTCATGAGTGAATTAATCCATTTGATAGATTAATCCATTGAAAGTTGAATGTTCCGCCTTACCTTGACAGAGCAATGGAATCAGATAACCATGGACTGAGATCTCTGAAACTGAGCCCCAGAAAACTTTTCTTCCTGTAAATTGTTCTTGTCAGTATTTCAGTCACAGTAATGAAAAACTGATTAGCACAATATTTGTTGTTGAGCAACTTTCCAAATGCTTATTTGTTATCTATGTATCTTCATTGGTGAGGTGTCTGTTTAAGTTTTTGCCCAATTTTTAATTGGGCTTCTCTACATTTTTTATTTCACTCTAATTTGTTCCCGGCTTTGTACCCAAATCTGAACTTACTATGGTATTGCTTTTGTGAGTAAAGCCTTTTAACAATCATGCACTGCTCTTAGGATAAGAGAGCAGCATTATCTGGACACACTTGTGTCACCTGCCTCAGCCAGCACCATTCCTTCCCTTCTTCTCTTTGTACCTTTGAGGTTAGCTGTCTTTCATTCTTCACATGGGTCACAGGTATGCTAACTTCTGGGTCATCCACAGGTTTTCTCTATCCAAACAGTGGCCCATCTTTTAGCTAAATAACTTACCATAAAGATTCCAGTTCAATGTACTTTCTCAAGGAAGTAGAATTTTAAGTTTAACAAATTAAGATGATTCTTACTATAATACTGATATATTGATCTTGTGTTTTATGATGCTTATTAACTTATTAAAATCATATTTGAATAAATATGTTTAATTAATTGCTCATTGAGATAAAGTTTTCACGAGGGCACAGACTCTGTCACTTGCATCAGGATGCTGTCATTTAGAAGTAATACAGTACCTTGTCTATAGTAGGCCTTCATATTTGCTCAACCTTACCAATGAACAGAAGTAGAGAAACTCAGTTCCTCCATTTATTAGCTGGAACATCTTAGGTCAAACTTTTGAGCCATTTCACTTTTAGTTTCTTATCTAAAAGAAATTATGGATAATTATTTCTATTTGTTAGATTTGTTTTTTAAGGATTAAATGAGATACATTTGAGTGGTTTGCAATCCCCAAAAACAAGATGCATGTGATTTATTTAATACTTGAACATTTTTTTAGGGTTGGATTTAAAACTGGACTTCAAATGATTAATAAGCAGATTAGTATTTGATGGTTGATATGTCTGCCTATGGATGTTCAAATTTCTTATTTTTATTCCTAAAACTAGTGTTCAGACTAGGATGGAAGATACTTGTTTCCAGTTGTGATACTTTCAACACAATTTTGGGCCTTGCCTGCTTTTCTTACCATCTGTATTCTGTAGGGTTAGGGTGATAATCATTTTATAGATTTAGGAGAGCAGTTTCATATTATCCATTTTAACTGATTGCTCATTTCAGGAGAGTAATCATTTGAGAATCTGTTAATGATCCCCTCTGACAGCTTTTATAGACACAGCACTATATCAAGAATCTGTAACATCTAAATATCTGATATTGTGTTTAATGGTGAGAAGAGATTTGCCCAAAAGAATCAAGGAAAGCAACAACTACAATCAGTGTCATATAAAATGTACAAATTAGCATCAAGAAACATAATTAGCTAGCAATTTTGATTCATCATATGTATGTTGGTAATATGCTTCTGTAATGTCAGGATAGAGGTTTTTTCTTTTTTCTTCTTTAGGCAGATGCATCTGCCTGCCATGGGGAATATGCCTGTATGTGCTTGACTCTTCCTTCTTTATGGCAGTCAAAATAAATAAAGCAAATCCACCTCCTGGAAAGCACTGGCAGAATATCTACAGACCATTCATCTTCATCCATCCTCATCTCCCAGGCAGTATATATGCCACTTTCTACATTTACTTAGGGGATCTTCTTTCTAATTTTTTTTTCCCTATTTTCCCTTCTTGCCTCAACTTGAGTCTTAATTTAAATCATTCTACTTGACAGACATGGTATCTTTCCATGCAGTGGTTCAAAGTTGTCAAAGTTGTCAATATCAGTTAATATTTTATATTTTTCAATATCTGACTACACAGCATAAATGTACTAAGAGACAGGTCTGTCTTGACTCAAATTAGAAGCCATAATTTTACTTTATCACTTTTATTTCTTGACTCTGGCTCTCTTCATTTGCCAACCATTCTTCTTTCTTCGTTTTTTCTCTATTAATTCTCAACATTAATCCATTGCTTTGTGTTATGTCTTCGTTATCCTTTTAGCTTTATCCTCTCTAGCTTTATGCATTTCCCTATGTTTACATAGTTCTGAAAGAATTAGAGGAATCACATTTAGTTAAAAAATACTTTACCTGTATATTTGCAAAGAATATCAGTTATTCATTTTTCAGGCAGTTGTTGTGAAACTATGGAAATTCTTTGTTTTTCCCTGAAGGATAGCAGCAAGGGATAAAGCATGACTTTCAACTCCTGCTTCTTTTACATACTTTACTTTTTCTTTGGTTTTAAAAATATTTTCCACTATTTTCATTACTGAACAGTGGACCCCTGAACTTAAAGTATAAGAACTTTTTCTAAATTTAGTGTTTCAGAATACTAAACTTTATACTGTTTTTTATACACACACACACACACACACACATACACACACACACACATTGCTGATTTTCAACATCTGTTTAGGAGTTGCCAAGAGTGTCTCTCTCGAACTTTCTGAAATCGTCCAACAGCTATGCTGTGAGCATTTGGAATTCATCCACTAGCACAGTAATTGCTCTAAAAGAAGAGCAATCAAGACTGTAAATTGTGGAATTAAGACATTTTAGATCCCTCAAATCCCCCAACGCCTAATGTTATTTTTCTGACTGCTTCTTCAAAGGACACTAACAAAATGTGTGAAATAACTTTTGACATTAAACAGGCAGAATGAGAGGCATGTGAGGATACTTTTTCCTCTTACTATATTCTTTCCTGGATTATTTTATAGTTTAGCAATGTCTCAACTGGGTTCTAATTTTGTAGTGTGTTGTTTCTTTTATGTCTTATTTTGGAACACTATGTAGCCATTAAGAGGCTATTGAACATAAACTTCTAAAGTTTTGACCTCATGTAGTTAATTAAGGACAAATTCTCAGCTATTGAAAAAGAATAGGTATTATTCTATCTGAATGAATTCCTTCAAAATTATAAAAATAAAAAACAGACTATTTGGAGGGTAGATTCTAAATTTAATTAAAAAATTGGAAAAGTTCTGACTATATTAAAATAGCAAGTTTTAAATAGAAAACTTTAAGTTTGGGAATGTTTATGTAGTTTTTACCTAGATTAGAATCTTTTCTTAATATGGGAATTCTGCCCTTGAATGTCCATGACATCTAACAGACAACATTAGCATCCTCTAAAACTTGTTTTTCCTTAATTACTCATTGGTCATGTCCACAATTATCCATTCATATCTGTTCGTTCATTTATAGTTTATTTTTCACTTGCTAAATTAGTAACATTCATTATGATTGTCTTTGTTTTCACTCATTTTTGTATCTCTCTAGTCTTCCCAAAAATGAGGCCATTTTTTCTCCTCCTGTCTTGTATAGCTTATGGTATGGATTTGAAAATACACATTTTTTTTCTCCCCATTCCTGTAATGCCACTCTAGTCAAAGAATCTATCTCACTTTACTGTTTCATACTGCCCCTATGTTACAGATGAGAAACTGAGGCAAAAATTCAATGAGTAAGTTTCACCAGATAGAAGAGCTACCACCAACAAGCCCCTAAGCCATATACAGAGAAAAGCAGATTTCTGATTTGCTTAAATTCTTGAATTAAAAAAAAAGAGCTCCATATTTTAAGTTTCTATATTATAACAGCTTAGCTTAACTTGGCTAATACAAGTGTCTCTCTCTTAATAGATAAGAAAAGGTATGTATTGGCATGCAGTAAGAGCTGAGTAAATAATTACTTTCATTTTTATTTCTGCAAGATCAAATTTTAACCCTTTTCAAGGTTCGGTAAATGCTATTTTTACCAGTCTTCCTTATTGCACTCTGGAAGAAAATAATATCCCCATTTGATAACTATAATGCTTTAGCTGTCTTTAACAGTGCTTTAATTTTAAATGCATATTTCACATATTTTTTGTGTGTATATGGTCTATATATAACACATTGCTAAAACCTAAATTCAGTAGAGAAAGAGATTTTGTCCTCTTGTATTTGTTTCCTACAACAGTGATGATTATATATTTGGCACTGAATTAGTATTTGAAGAAAAACAATAATAAATTTCCTTTAAGATTTCATAGATTAAGAAAGAATACACCTGTTAACTGTTCTCTTATTTTTCAGTTTGTGAATTCCCAGTTTGTGGTTTATGAGATTACGATGTTTTCTACTTCATGAAAGTTGAACATCAAAGTTCAATGGAAATGTTGATTATCAAGGGATCTCCCTTCAGTTGTAAGGTGATTCCAGCCATTCAGCAGCTAAGGGCTGTCACTTCATATTTGTACCTCAAATATGCATAATCTCTACAAAGTGTAGTATTTTGTATTGCTTTGTTAAAGTTGAACCTGGGATATGAAGTCTGAGAATGTCAACCATCTACCAAGATTGTTTTTATTCAATTATCAGCATAGGCCTCTCCTTTGGAATCTGTACAAAGCTTAGTGAGCGGGACAGTTAGTTTTTTGGACAAACATACTCAACCACACTCTCTTGAGATCTACTTCATGCCTTGCCAAGAGTCCATCAATCCAATCCCCAGTTTATGCTTGCACTCCAAATCCAAAACTGATTCTTCAGAAACATCTGCTTGGCCAGCTGTTCACTATTCTTTTAGTCAGTATGATTCCAAAGCAAAGCTAAAATACCACGTTGCTCTTGTGATTTCAAGTTTGCTGCCTAAGGTTTCATAATCCCATGTGATGCTTCCTAATTGATCTAGGTGTTCATTCATTTATCATTCATTGATTCACTGAAGTATTCATTGAATCCATTGTTTCCTGAGCCCCTGAGATGTGTTGGCATGATGCTACGAACCAAGTAAGACTGGAGAATAGATTCGTACCATCAGGGAAGTTTGCTGGAGGCAGAGTTACTCCACCTCAAACTTTTGAGAGTCCACCGTGGACAGTAAGTTTGCTAAATCTTCATTTGTCACTAGCTATTTTTACCTAGAATAAGTACATAACCCATTTTTCTGTGGTAGGTTAACACTTAGACATCTTCAGACCCTCAATGTAATTATAGCTGACCTTGGATCCATCTTTGTTTTTGATTAGTAGAAATTACTCCATATTATTAGGGCATGTAATTTGTCAGTCTTCTAGATTTCTTCCTCATAACTAGGCAGTCACCAACTGTGGAAAGTTTCTCATACCTGCTGTATATGCACACCTACTTCTTTGTTCTGCACTACTGTGTGCCATTTCCTTCACTATAACTCAACCTTATGGTTCTAATTAGTGTTGTGCTAAAGGCTTCATTTCACCATGAGTGCCAATCTATACCTATTGTACAGCATCAATTGAAGAGATAATCCTGATCAACTCCCCTTGTCCAGACTGCCAGTACTAGCAAGTTCCATAGTGAGCATATCTCGACACAATGCATTGTAGTACTGAATCAGCTACTTTCAGTTCTGACACATGTGACAGTTCTGACAGTTCTGACAACTGTCATTTCATTAAGCTATGATTCAGGTAATTTTCATCTCCAACTCTACTTTCATGTTCATTATCCTGAGGCAAAAATTGTACACCATTTAGCCTTTTGCAAAACTGGCTATTTATTTAATGTTTAATATATTAATGGTGATGAACATTTTCTTTGCTCTCAGTATTTAACTCCCCAATGTTTTCCCTTTGTAAACATAAAATATTCACAAGTAAAAAGGTGGGAATAAATTGAATGTTTAAGCTCTGCATGAAAGGAAGAGAAAAATATCCCTGACAAAAATATGGAAAAACAGTTCAATCAAAACTTTGATATTTTTACTAAAAACAACTTATTATATTGCTCTGCATGAAGGTATCTAGAAATTTAATATATTTCTTTTTAAGCTGTAAAATGACCATGACATTTATCCCAGCAATGTTGATGTAAATTTGAAAAATAATTCAAAGATTTTTATCCATCAGTTGGTGCTCTGTACCAACTTATGGCTGTGTCTGATATTCTGTGATGCTAAGAAAAAAATAATAAGCAAAATCCAGAACTACTTTTTTGACTTTGTTATTACTTTTCCTTGTGATAGTTTGCTGAAGGTCTATCCAGCTCAGATTTCTGCCATGATAGAAGTTGGTACAGCCAAATATAAATGACACATCAAGAGGTTTCTTCTGCCAATCTCAACACTAAGTACATAGAACATTTCTCAGAGGTATCTTACATGTTTTATTGTGAAGTGTAATCATATTTACCTTCTTATTTTGAGATTTGAACTATCATTTTTAGCATAAACTTAATATATTGTTGGCTGTTCATACCAAATGAAGCAGAACAATGTTAAAGGCTGCTTTGGCAGTCAAGAGATCATGGATAACACCCTCTAGTTGACATGTGAACCATTGATTCCTGACCTAATTTATTACCAGAAAGACCTGTAAAACTTTGAAACATATAGAAGTATTTATATAAGTGCTGGATCTTCAGTGCTGGGTTGCAAATATTTGACAAAACTCCTCTACTGGATCTTTTTAAAAATAGTTATGTGGTCACAGCAATATCTTTTCTACGACCCATTCTCAACTCAACCCTTTATTCTTCTTAGGAAAAAAAAATTTTGGAACTAGTGCACATATACCATCCATTGTTCCAGTAAGAACTAACATTCTTTTTGACCTCAAAACTTTAGCCACCGTTGAATATCCAGATAGAGTCAAATAAACTAAGCTATACCCTTCTTTCACAGAGTAGTTCAAGAGCCATCAGCTTAGTAGAATCTGGTCAACTCAAGACTTTTCCAGAGCATTTCACATCAGGGCAGGATAGAGCAAGTTTTCTAGTAACAGAAGAAGCTATGGGTGAGGATAGAAAGATCTGTAAGTGTTGTGGTTCTGTGCTGCCCACCTAAAGTGGAAACTTAACTACATCGAGAAGACATACGTGGAAAGCCAGAGGAAATCACAGATAACAGATGATGAGCTGAGTGTGGTGAATCATGCCTGTGATTCCAACAGCTCAAGAGGCTGAGGCAGGAGGATTATGAGTTCAAAGCCAACCTAAGCAACTCAGAGAAACCCTGTTTCTAAATAAAATACAAAAAAATAATAATTAAAAGGACTGAGGTTGTGGCTCAGTGGTTGAGTGCCTCTGAGTTCAATCCTCAGTACCAAAAAAGAAAAAACAACATGAACAGAGAAATTGAGTCTCCTAAGTGTTAAAATCAGAAGTTGTCCTTATTCTGTTTTTTTTTTTTAATTTTATTAGATCATTATAGTTATACATAGTAATTGGGTTCATTCAGGAAAAATCATACAGACTTGGAATAATTCATGTTCCTCTACTTTTTCCTCTTCCTTCCCTCCCCATATTCTCCTTCCTCTACTGTACTGATCTTGCTTTCACTTGATTATTTATTTTTGATAGACTTTCTACCATCTTTATGTATATACAAAAGGTAAAATTGTTTGTGATAAATATATCACAATGAAATATATATATATTTATATATATATACACACACATATATACACATATATATATGTGTGTGTATATGTATATATATATACAAACACACACAAAATATAAGTCAAAATCTTAGCATTGTTTCAATTTATTTCCTGATTGTTAGAGAACTTGAACATTTTTTTTTCATATATTTGTCAGCAAGTAATGTTTCATCTTTTGAGAAATATCTGTTTTGTTCTTTTGCCCATTTATTGATTGGATGTTTTTTGGGGAGGGTGTTAAGTTTTTTAGTTTTTTTTTTTTTTTTTGAGTTTTATTCTGAATGTTAATTCCTTGTCAGAGCAACAGCTAGGTTTTCTCTCATTCTGTAGGCTCTCTTTTCATGCTGTTAATGATTTCTTTTGCTGTTCAGCACTTTTTCATTTTGACGACATCCCACTTATTGACTCTTGGTTTTATTTCTTCAATTTTAGGGATCATGTGGAAGAGGCCAGTGTCTGCACCTATGTGACGGAGGATTGACTCTCTGTTTTCTTCTAGCAGTTGCAAGGTTTCTGGTCTAATTTTTACATATGGTCGTTTTTGATTTGACTTTTGTGCAGAATGAAGGATAGGGATCTAATTTTCTTCTACATATGGAGACCCAGTTTTCCCAGCATCATTTGTTAAAAAAGCTATCTTTTCTCTAACTATATTTTTGACAACTTGGTTAAGTATCAGGTGGCTGTAAGTATATGTGTTTGTCTCTGTGTCTTCTATTGGTCTTCATGCCTATTATGATGCCTATACCATGTTGTTTTGTTACTATAGCTCTGCAGTATAATTTGAGATCAGATGTTCTGATGCCACCAGCATCACTGTTCTTGCTTAGTATTGCTTTAGTTATTCTGGGTCTCTTATTTTTCCAAATGAATTTAAAGTTGTAGTCGTTATTCTTGAGTATCAACTAGATCCATGATCTTCTGTAAGATTTGTTATTCATCCTTTATGTAGATATATTAAGCAAATAAATTTGGATCTACCCAAGTATTTTGAATTTAATTATAGTCATTTATGAGCTGATTATTGGATATTCTTCAATATTTGGGTATTACTTGCATTACTTGCCTAATTTTAACTTTCCTAATCTCCATCACTAAAGAAAAAGTCAGGGGTCATATTAAGCCCAATTATAAATAGTGACTTCTGCTTTCTACTCCTTTTCTACTTCTTTTCCATAGGCAGGCCATATATACCAAAATGTTTTAGCTTAGACATCACTGTACAACAAGCTCTAGAGCAAGTTCTAACCTGTATTGAAAGACATCCACCAGTTTGCCTTCTTTCCCACACATTAGATGTATGTTGCCCATGACTCCTGCTGTTTTGCTGACTTGAGTCAGTTTTTGGTTTACCTTATCACTGTATATTCAGTAAGGCAACCTGTTTTAGAAAGCTTTTCCATCACTCTGACCAAAAGACCTGACAAGAACAATTACAGGGGAAGAAGTTTATTTGGGGGCTCACAGTTTTAGAATTCTCAGTCCATAGATGGACAACTCCATTCACTGGGGCCTGAGATGAGGCAGAACACCATGGCAGAAATATGTGACAGAGGAATGCAAGTCAGGTCTGTGGAACCAGGAAGGAGAGAGAGAGAGAGAGAGAGAGAGAGAGAGAGAGAGAGAATGAGAGAGAGTTCTCCTCACAGATAAAATATAAACCCCAAGGGCATGCCCCATGGATCCATCTCCTCCAGCTACACCCTACCTACCTGCAGTCACTACCCAGTTAATTCCTAAAGGAGGATTAACACACTAATTAGGTGAAGACTCTCATAACACAACCACTTCACCTATAAATTTTCTTACATTGTCTCACGCATGAGCTTTTGGGGGACACCTCAGACGTAAACCATTCAATTAACTTGGATTAACAATGACTTATCTATTCCTTTGACATTTTCACAGGAACTGGGAATTTTCTACTGAGCTATGGTCAGTGTTGGGATCACCTACATATCAACTGACAGTGTTACAGACTATCTACCTCCTTGAATTGTTGGAATTTCTTACCTTGGACTTTCAATACTGTTTTCAGAAGCCAAAAACAGCACCTTCTACAAAATTATGGATCTCTCTTATTCTCCCTAATGTTGCCCAAAGCTTTCGTGGGATTAACTATAGATATACTTTAACATTTCCCTAAGACTTTTTTCTTCCTCCAGGAAATAAAGTTATTTTCTGAATATCCACTGTACACTGATAAGGATATCCAAATTTGGGTTCACAGTTTTGAGTTTTTTTTTTTTTGAGAATGGTTAATTATACATTTTTTAAAAAATTCTCAATTATGACTGTGCTTGGGGGATGAAAAGGGAAATTTTTACAGAAGGAGAAAATAGGAAAAACTATCTTTGAATTAAACTGAAAAGGAAATACATACTTTAATAAAGTTTTCTATGAAAGTACTAAAAGATATAAATATTTTACATTGTGATTTTTTTGTAGCCTGGGATTGCAGATATCAAAATTATAAGATCTTATGTTGTTTGACAATAGAGAGTTAGACTTGGAAATATGGTAACAATTATTTTTTTAGGAGAACAAAAAGTAATGTTTTGTGGTCTCTTCAGGATGTGATCTATGGGTAGTCTGTAAATAAAGCTTTCATCTTACTTCAAGAGCAGTTCTTCTGTAGCTTTGTGTTTACAGAGATCCCTGTTTCTCTGTAGTCTCTCAGCTCTCATTATAGAATCTCACATCTGGGATCTGGAGGAACATCAGTAAGCACACTCAGTAGGATATCTTCTCTGAGTTGTGTCAACTCTGATACATGTAAAGAAAACATTAGACTTTTGAAATTATTTCCATGTTTTTGTGTGTGTATCTATTAAAACTATCACAGACATCCTGGTGTATGAACACACAGTCCTTTAATCAAAATGCTCACAGATTGGTAGGGAAAACAACTTCTAAGCAGCTATTAAAAATGCAAGGTGGTATATCCATTACAAGGAACATAAGTGGAAAGTCCATATTTTTCTGAAGACTGAGTGAGCCCCTCCATCTTGAATGTTGTAGGGAGAACGGTTATGGCAACATAGTGTCAAAGGCAGCTTCTCAGAGAGAGAAGGAAGCTTAACAGCATGATTTTGAACATCTATGAGTGTGGACCTTGTGTAAGAGGAAGTATTACAAATACAAGAAATTGGATGGCCAAATGACAATTCTTTTCTCTTTTTTATTGCTTTTATTGGTGCATATTAATTATACAGAATAAAGTGTTTCCTTGGGGGTATATGTGTACATATACATCACATATTTTGATTAATTTCAAGTCTCAGTACTTCCCCTTGTCCTCTCCTCCCCATCTCCCTGATCCTCACTATCTACCCTAATGACCACCCTTTTATGTTCATGAAATCCTTTCTTCCTTTTATTATCTGTAGATCCCACATGTGAATGAAAATATATAAACCTTGACATTCTGAGTTTGGCTTGTTTTCTCAGCATGATGCTTTCCAGTTCCATTCATTTTACTACAAATTATACAATTCCATTTTTCAATAGCTATGTAAAATTTCATGGATCTAATTTAATATGATTTGTTCAAGAACCATTGTATGTTGCTGTTGCTGAGGACTAAGTCATGATGCCTTGTCTGTCATCCTGGAAGACTTGAAAAAAATACCATGAATTGTGTGGTTTTGACAAAATTTCTCAAGTTCTACGTGTTGTAAGGTGAAACCAATATGCAAGTAGGGCCTGGTTCTGGTGAGATCTCTTCCAGGTTTATAGATGGCAATTTGTTAGCTATTTCAATATATGGCATTTAAAAAGCCAGTTAACTATCATTTTTTTAAAAAAAATACACATATTAATACCATTTGTGACGTCTCCACCCTCGAGATCTAAGACCACACTTCCAAATGTCATCACATGGAGATTAGGGTTCTAACATCAATTTTGTAGGGAAACAAATATTCATCCCTTTGCAAATATAGTGTTACTTAGAGGTAAATTGGGAGTTATTTGGATGAGATAACACTAAAGGTAAGATCTGGAAGCTTAACAAGTTCAGGTAAAGGAGAATTTTGTTACATGCTATCCTAACGGAGTTAAAATTTATCCACTCATCATTCATGAGTGAAGGAACATTAGAAATGGAGGGACATTTCAAATATTTTTTTTCTAATGAAATCACTATAGAGAACTAAATAAGCATTATAAGACTTCTTTACCTGACAACAAGTAGTCCAAGATAATTACTAATGCAACTCATTATACTTAGCATGTAAATTGTCTTATAAATTTTTATGATTTATCATAGTTTTATCTAAAAATTAAAAGTTAATATATTGAGAATAAGTTTAGTTTATATATTAAACAATATTCAGGTATCATTTTCAGCTAAATAGTAATTCTTATTAATTCTTATTAATAAAACCATTAAGTCTTAATAATACTCTTTTCCTATAAAATTATGTGATAGTTTTCCATTATTTTACATTATGTGAAATTTACATTTGAATGCAAATTTGTAAGCATTTTTCAGAATTTTATTGTTTCCAAGTGATTTACCTTGACTTCTTGATATTCACACTTTTATCATCTGTATTATTCATATCTTCTAATATTGCTAACTGGATTAAGCTTGACCAGTCATCAAATGAAATAGCTTGTGATTGATTTTCACTCCCAGAACTTTTCCAAGCAGAACCTCTTGT
>PVHX01026305.1:0-15304 GCA_004024805.1 Geosciurus inauris
TTGCTGAAGATTCATATTGCTGTAGGAATTAAGTTTCTTGGTTCCAAACTATTTTAAAAACTGGATTTGTTTTGCTCTTTGGTAATTTTGCATTTTCCCATGGGATCTCCCACCACAAGTTCGTTATTCTAATTAGGTGAAAATAAAGTAACCAATTGGGACAAAGTGGGCAGTATTCTCATTAGGTATCATAAAGTGATCAGTAGGAACAAAAGAGGCAGGGTCTTCAATCAGGTCCATGTGGGGAAGAGAATGCCTCACAGCTCAGCAGATAAGACGAGAATCCCACCAACATCAGGTCCTGGAGTCAGTGTCTGTGTGTGTGTGTGTGTGTGTGTGTGTGTCCCCACTTGGCTTTATGGAGTGTACTCACTCTACAGACCCTTATTTTCACCTTCAATAAATTTATACTTTGTGGGTCACTTCTGTTGTCTTGCTCAGATTCTATTTCCAAGAACCAAGAACCTATACTCCAACTGAACCATTCAACCAGTGCTGTATGTGAGCTTCTGAAAGATCACCACTTATTCGCAGAAATGGCATGAATATTCCTCTCCTTTCTTACCCTATTCCTTCCCCTGGTTATTACTAGCCTTTATCTATGGCCCCCTCCAACCACTGGAGTTGAAAAATTGATTTGCAAGCATGGGCTCCCACTTTTCCATTCTTTGGCCCCTGAAAAATCTTAATCTGCGGCCAGTGTCTTTGGACATTGGCTTTTCAGTGGGATAGTTTCTGGATTTGGGTTCAGTAACGAAGTCAACTTATCAGAATTCCACATGGATCCTAAATTATAACCTTAAGACTGATGAGAAATTTTCTACACATACTCATGGAATAGATAAGGGACAGGTCATCCCACTTCACTTAGTGCAAACCAGTCTTGCCAAAATTTCAAATTGTTGGTGTATACTTACCTGGTGAGTTCACTGAGACTTTCAAACACAGTTGAATATTGATACTTCATAAACCACCATTTTCCACCTCAGCCTGGGCTCCTAGTGGCTGTGCTTAGGGCATCCAGGACCTGGGCTCTGCCTGCCTGTATTGCCCTCCTGTGCTGGTACAGGAGTGGGAGAGGCAGGGAGCACACTAAGTGTTCTGGATAAAGCTGTGTTTTGCAGGTGGCTCTGAAAATGCAACAACCAATGCACTTTCTTCTGTCCTGTCACAGTCAATAAAACCCTTGGACTTTCGGGTCACCACTGAGATTTCGTGGGAACATTAACCCCTGTCTCCTTCTCCTCCCTTGATTTTCAGTGTAATTTCTCAAATGTCAGATTTCTGGTAGAATCTGTTGAACTTCCACTCCTTTTCCAGCACTAATGTTTTTTTTTCCATTCAAAGAGTAAGTTGGAGCCCAGAATATGGTCACAACCATCTACTGAGTGGGTTATGTAAGTAATTTCATGTGTCTGTTTCTAATATTTTGTTGGAGGTAAGAATAAAAATGATTGTAAAAACTGGTAAAAGAGGAGTAGCCAACTTGTCTGTGAGAGGAATTAATAACTGGGCCCCAAGAACATATAGTAACCTCATTTTACTTTTCTGCATCCCAGGATGTCTGAAAGGAACACTGGGGAGGCATGGATGGTGGCCGTAGTTGCAGGTTTCTACCAAGTCCTAAAATACATCTATGTAAAGGATCTGGTTATCTGGGCTGGAGACATGCCTCAGTGCTAAAGTGCTTCTGGGTTCAATCCCTGGTACCCCCCCCCCCAAAAATCTGGTTATCATGTTGATGTTTCATCCTACTCTTTTAATATTTGTAAGAATCAGCAACTGATATCTGTCCATTGGAGATCAAGAACAGGTTGTTGTTCCCTGGTGTTGAGGAACGAACACCCAAGAAATGCCCAGGCAAGTGTAGAGAACAAGTTTTATTTAAGAAAAGGATAAGGAGAGACCTCTCTGAAGAGGAGCTCCAGAGTTGGGTGTCCATGGGAGGGGTAGTCTCCCCTTTCTTGTAGACCCCAGTAACCCCCTCTTTAATCATTGTCTTCTCTTTCTTCCCCATATACATGACTAGGCGCAGGAGTGCAGAAGTTGTTAGCAACCCAGAGCGCCCAGGAGCACAATCCGGAAGTTGAGGAAGATAACCGTTAGCAACCCATTGTTCTCCGTTTGACAACCAGTCATCACCCTCTGGACCCCCTTTACTCATTACCTACTCTGACTGCCTGAACTTTGCCCCCTGCCTCACAACCATCTTGAATGGTCATCAACTCAGATCCAGTATTTCAGAGAGGAAGGAATTAATAGCTGTGACTGGTCCTGTTGTCTGGACCTGTAGTGGACGGGGCTTGCGAGGAGGTAGACACTGGGACTGAGACAGGTTAGATGAGGTCTGTGAACCCAGGTTATTGGAATTCAAAATCGGCATTAGTGTTTTAGTGAGAGCTGCAATTCATATGTGAGACCCTTAGTGAAGGAAAAGGTTTTGTTGTTGTTTTGTTATCTTTGTAGGGTTTTTTTTTTTTTTTTTTGTACCAGGGATTGAACTCAGGGGTACTCCACCACTGAGCCACATCCCCAGCCCGATTTTGTGTTTTATGTAGAGACAGGGTCTCACTGAGTTGCTTAGCACCTCGCCATTGCTGAGGCTGGCTTTGAACTCGCGATTCTCCTGTCTCAGCCTCCCTAAGTGCTGGGATTACTGGCGTGCGCCACTGCGCCTGGCTTCTATTTGTTTTTGGGCAGTGCTGGGGATTGAGCCAAGGGCCTCATACACACTAGGCACATGTTCTAACACTGAGCTACATACCTAGCCCAAGAAAAGGATTTTTGAATAAAAGATTAACTGCTACAATTACATAAAAATGAAAAATGTACTTTTGCAAAAATAGCTAAAATCAAAGGACATACAACAAATTGAAGAAGGTATTCACAACGAATACAACTGCCAAAAGGCTGATATTCACTCTACAAGACTCCTATGAGTTCCTGCCTCCCCTTGCCTCCGCCACGGCGAGGGGCAACCACAACGCCCGAACGCCGGGCATCAGCGACAGCAGCGGCGATTCCGAATGCGGTGAGGGGAACACTGTGCATGATCTGCTCGAGATTTCAAGAATTTGGCATATTGGCTTGGATTTGGAAACGCTGTCTGTGTACGGCTTTGTGAGCAAGGAATTAACCCAGAAGCTTTGTCGTCTGTTACTAAGGAACTCCGCAAGGCTACTGAAGCGCTAAAGGCTGCTGGAAATTTGACAAGCTGACTTTCTGGAGAGATCCTGGTGAGATATGTCAAATTCCTCAAGAGGATTTGAAGATTGCATTGTAGTCAAGAAAGTACAGTGAAATTACTGCGTGCAGCAGTGTAGAAAATTTTTCCTTTAAAAAAGAATTATAACAGAATAGCTTTATAAATCAGTGGAAAATGGCTTAGACTGAGAACTATCAAATGTATTTGCATTGCACCTTTTTTATGATGGCGCTAATGTTTTGGCATTACTATGTTTATATTTATGTATTCCCTATTTATAGCTCTGATAGCTTCAATTTTCTAAGCAGTTTGTCGATCAGATGTGCACATCTGCTGTGCATGGTTGAAGTATAGTGGAAACCATCAGTATTGATGTGTTGTAGTTAAGACTTGTTGACATTTCCATTATAAACCTTAATTTAGAATTGTTTATGCATAATAACTGTTGATTGATGTTGCATCAGGCTGAGAGTTGACAGGATTTTAGTCACCATGTATGAATTTGTATTTAAATTCCGTATGCATACCAGAATCTTCTTTTTTAAAATAAGAACATAGAAAACATTTCGTGTAATCTACTCTTTAACAAATAATATTTAGTTTTTAAAACAGTTTTGGGGCAGTTAATAGTATGAACTAGATCATTTTGTATTGACTGAAAACTAAAACTTCTAGAAACTTAGATTTTAAAAGAAATAACAGTGCTTAGCTTAGTATTGTTTGCAGTTTGAGTCATTTATATGTAAAAAGAATATTAGTTGAGAATGTTTTTCTAAGTTGTATACCCTATAAAGGCCTAAAAATAATTTATAAAGTGAAATATAGCCAACATGCAAAATTCCCTTTTACTTTTATTACATAAAAGTAATGGAAATTCTTACCTAATAAATGTGATGTGGATATATAATAAATCACTAGATAGGAGGTGTGTTTCAATGAATATGTTATATTTTCTGAAGAAATAAAGATTTCTAATGATTAAACAAAAACGAATGAAATGTGTATCAGGAATTATAAGTATGCCTTTCTAAAATCATTTTGTGTGCCATTATTTTACCCTTAAAGTTTGAACACATCAAATAATGATTCAAAAATAAATTTTAGCTGGGCACAGTGACACATGACTGTAATACTAGCATTTTCTTACAATACTAGCATTTTCTTACAATTCATGATTACAATTTGGTTCTTTTTTTTTTTTTTTCAAAATTTCATCATTTTCTTGGCTTCCATAACCTATAATAATGATTTTCCCCAGCCACACTATCAAAATGCCCAGGTCTTTGTGAAGTCACCTAAACCACTCTGATTCATTCCCTGGACGTTCCAGGCACAATCTCTGGGTTCAGATCCCAATCTGTAGCTTTTTAGCTGTGTTTGTTCAGGCAAAAAATAAATCTGAAGCCGTGCGCGGTGGCACAAGCCTGTAATCCCAGCACATAAGGAGGCTGAGACAGGAGAATCGTGAGTTCAAAGCCAGCCTCAGCAATGGGGAGGTGCTAAGCAACTCAGTGAGACCCTGCCTCTACATAAAACACAAAATAGGGCTGGGGATGTGGCTCAGTGGTGGAGTACCCCTGAGTTCAATCCCTGGTACCAAAAAAATAAAAAATAAAAAAAATAAATCTTAGCTGGGCACGGTGGTGCATGCCTATAGTCCCAGAGGCTCGGGAGGCTGAGGCAGGACGATTGTGAATTCAATGCCAGCCTCAGCAATTTAGCAACCTAAGCAACCCTAAGCAACTCAGTGAGACTCTGTCTCTAAATGCAATACAAAAAATGGCTGGGGATGTGGCTCAGTGGCTGAGTGCCCCTGAGTTCAATCCCTGGTACACCTTCACATACCAAAAAAAAAAAAACTGAGTAACCAAGATAAATATTTGGGCTAAACTTAAATCCCTACATCTCTTTTTTTATGTGGCATTTTATTTATTTTTATGTTTTTATTAGTGTATTATAGTTATTTTATTTATTTATATGTTATTTTATTTATTTATTTATATTACAGGCTTGAGCCACCGCGCCTGGCTTGAGGTTCATTTTGATGTAATCATACATTAATGGAATATAATTTGCTCCATTTAAGTCCCCACTACTTCCTCTTTCCCTCCGCCTCCACATCTCTTTATGTGCTGAGTCAGGTGAAATGTTTAAGAATCCCGGATGTTGCTTGGGATGCTCTTGTGGATAATGATGAAATCTTAGGATGCTGTTGAGGATAATGATGAAATCATATAACGATAATGGTGGCTTAAAGACTCTGTAGAATAAATTATATTCCATATATGTGTAATATATAAAAATATTCTCCTGTAGTGGTGCACACCTGTAATCCCAGCACTTAGGGAGGCTGAGACAGGAGAATCGCGAGTTCAAAGCCAGCCTCAGCAACAGAGAGGCGCTAAGCAACTCAGTGAGACCCTGTCTCTACATAAAACACAAAATAGGGCTGGGGATGTGGCTCAGTGGTTGAGTGCCCCTGAGTTCAATCCCCAGTACCCAAAAAAAATATATATATATTCTCTACTGTTGTGTATATCTAAAAAGAACTAAATAAAAACACAAAAATAAATAAATAAATAAAATGTGTGTGTGTGTGTGTGTGTGTGTGTGTGTATAAGCTTTCTAAATACAAATAGGATAACAACTAGTGTTTTCACTCTAACCTGTGAGTGGCATTCACAGTTCTAAGCAATTTATAAGTAAGTACCAGTTAACATTTACAACTAATGAGAAGAAAAACATCTCATGGGTTGAAAGCAATCAAAGTAAGATTTGCATGAATTTTGTACTGTCTTTATTTCTGGGCTCTTTCAACCTTGCTTCTATTTATTAGATATTGTTCTTGTCCTGATCTTCCAGATGAGAATGAGTTGAGAAAGTTAGCAAATGTGTTGGTCTTATTTAGATAGTAAGGGAAGAGCTATGATTCAAATTGGGCAGTCTCACCCCAGACTCAATGCTTTTCCCTTCAGCTGCCTTGAGTGTGGATCTACTGTACTGTACAGAGAAATGATGCAAGCAGCTTTTCAACCTGGGCACTCTGCCTCCAGAATCCTGTGCACTTAACCACTGCACTCTACTGTCATGTCGTCTATCTCAGATCTAGCTCATTTTATCCCTAGATTTAGACCATTCTCTAGTAGGGCATATTTGTTGTGTGTGTGTTTGAATTTTTTTTTTGTACCAGGGATTGAACCCATGGGCGCTTAACGACGGAGCCACCTCCCCAGCCCTTTTTATTTTATTTTATTTATTTTGGGACAGTATCTAGCTAATTTACTTAAGGCCTCACTGAATTTCTGAGTCTGCCTTTGAACTTGCAATCCTCCTGCCTCAGCCTCCCGAGCTGATGGGATTACAGGTGTGCACCACTGTGCCCAGCTCTGTGTTTGAATTTGAGAATAATTTATGAAACTTTTTGTTTACCCATCTATTAGATGATACCAGGCTTAAAACTGTGCATGGAGTTGTGACAAAGTTCTGTACTGATTATGGCTGGATTGATGAGTCCATCTACCACTTCAATACTGATGTGACTGAAAGTGTGCCTCTGGACGTTGTGGAAGAAGATAAAACTTCTCATGGATTGAAAGTATTCAAAGTAATATTTGCATGAATTTTGTACTGTCTTTATCCTTGGGTTCTTTCAACCTTGCTTCTATTTATTCAACCTCTCTGAGGTGACCTGTTAATGTAGATGTAGAGTGGAATTTAAAGTCTAATTTATAGGATTATGTGGGACATCTGTTTATTTTTTTCATGACTTCTGTTTCCAAAAGTTTAAATTATATCTCTTGTTCAGCATTTTAAAATATGAGTAACGATGATAATTATTAGAGTCTTTGTTACCCTGCAATTTCCCTTTTTTACCCAAGTGATGGATTTCTATATTTGTTAAAGTGTAATTCCTAGGTAAACAGACATGATTTTAATCTTTTTAAAAATGCTTTACTGAGGTATTATTTACCTACCATAAGATTCTCTAGTTTTAGCTGGGCGTGGTGGCTCAAGCCTGTAATCCCAGCATTTAGGGAGGCTGAGACAGGAGAATCGCAAGTTCAAAGCCAGCCTTAGCAACGGCGAGGCGCTAAGCAACTCAGTGAGACCCTGTCTCTACATAAAACACAAAATAGGGCTGGGGATGTGGCTCAGTGGTGGAGTGCCCCTGAGTTCAATCCCCAGTACCAAAAAAACAAACAAAAAAAAAGATTCTCTAGTATTAAAAGTATAAATTGATGATTTTTTTAGTAAATTTTCAGAGCTGTGCAGCCAGCACCTCAGTTCAGATACTTACCATTCTCATATATATATATATATATATATATATATATATATATATATATATATATATTCAAATAATGCATATTATTATACTCATTGACACTCTCAGCAGCAGACTGTGAGACAGCCTGTTGGAAGGCATTGGCAAGGATGGAAATACAGTTGATCTTCAAAATCTTTGTTCATCTAAGCAGTGAAAAGCAGCCTCATATTTTTATTTGCATTTCTTTAAGTGTTGGTCAGAGTAGAGCAAATAAGAACAGTCATTTATTTGTCAGGGACGTTAGAACTATTTGTAATGTTAGGGAAATTAGAGATCTGTTAAGAAATTCATGGTATGAGCCAGGCACGGTGGCGCATGCCTTTAGTCCCAGCACTTAGGGAGGCTGAGACAGGAGAATCATGAGTTCAAAGTCAGCCTCAGCAACAGTGAGGCGCTAAGCAACTCAGTGAGACCCTGTCTCTATATAAAACACAAAATAGGGATGGATATGTGGCTCAGTGGTTGAGTGCCCCTGAGTTCAATCCCTGGTACCAAAAAAAAAAAGAAAAGAAATTTATGGTATGAATGTTTTACAGATACTTCTAAGACTTCCTTACAACTTTGGTTTTTGGTTTTTTTGTTGGTTGGTTGGTTTGGGGTTTTTTCCCCAGACAAAGCTAACTTAATTAGAAAAAATTAACTGAACAAGAAAATATAGGACTCTTGTCCAAAGTCCATCATGCCAAGAAGCTTATTTAAAAGTGTTTATTATAGACTGGTCATGAGTGTTCTTAGACTGGTGGGTGCCTTTCCAGTGGAGGATGGGTAATTGCAGACTAGCAGGTTGATTCCCACAGCAGGAGAAGGTTCTGAATTAAGGCCAAATAATACATACCTGATCTTAGCGCCCCAATCACAAGATGTTATTCAGTTGGTTTCAGAGGTTCAGTCTGTGGTTGGCCAACTCCACTGCTCTGGGCCTGAGGCGAGGCAGAATATCCTGGGAGAAGGGTATAGCAGAGAAAAGCAGCTCAGGACAGCAAACAAGAAGCAGAACCCAACTTCGTTTTATGGAGTTGAATTTGTGCATGCCATAAATGTGTTCATCTTCTCTAAATGCTCTTGAGAGTTCAATAAAGATCGTTATGAAGGCCTATTGTATCTCATAATTCACGCAAATCTTATTTAGACTTTCCTCTGAGAGTTATTTGTTTACATCTAAATATTCAGTCTGGCTGGAATTGATTTAGGTGTAGCAATTGAAAGAAAAATCCAGATCTTCTCTTGCTAATGGGTTGTTGGCACCATAAGTTTAATATAATAATCCAATTTCCCTTACTGAGTTCAAAGGCCACTTGTATCATTCACTATACTCTCATAGGCATTTGAAACTTGGGACATCTTTTTATGGTCACTTGAGGCACTCAAGTGTCAAAGCTTAAGGACCTTGGATGAAAGCATAGCACAGGCATCTTTGTGATGAAACTGTTCTGTGTCCTGACTGTGTAGGTGATCGCATGTAACTACACGTCAAAAAACTGCATATGACTAAACACGTGCACACATGCACAAACACGTAAAACTGAAGAATCTAAATAAGGTCAGTGGATTGTGCCGATGTCAGTTTCCTGGTTGTGATAGTGTTCTACAGTTATGCAAGATGTGGCAGCTGGGGAATTTGGGTGAAGGGTTATGGAATCAGTCTGCATTATGTCTTACAACTGAATGTAAATCTACAATTAACACAAAGTAAAATTTTTTTTTAATATTAAGTTTTGGGCTGGGGTTATGGTTCACTGGTAGAGTGCTAACCTAGCATGTATAAGGCACTGGGTTTGATCCTCAGCACCATGTAAAAATAAAGGAAATAAAGGTATTGTGTCCATCTACAACTAAAAAATATGTTTAAAAGAAGCAAGTTTTGCAGAGCATTATAAATACTATGATTCTCTTTGCAATAATGCCCTTGAAAAGATATAGTCATATATGTACTTTTTTTTTTCTCTTTTTAAGTGGGACTAGGGACTAAATCCACTGTACCACTGAGCTACATCCTTAGTCTTTTTTATTTTTTGGTGGTGCTGGGGATTGAACTCAGGGACTTGTGCATGCTAGGCAAGCACTGAACCATGGAGCTATAGCCTCAGGTTACTCAAACTTTTTTTTTTTTTTTGGTACCAGGGATTGAACTCAGGGGCACTCGACCACTGAGCCACATCCCCAGCCCTATTTTGTGTTTGATGTAGAGACAAGATCTCACTGAGTTGCTTAGTGCCTCGACATTGCTGAGGTGCGATTGTTCTGTCTCAGCCTCCCAAAGTGCTGGGATTACAGGCGTGCACCACTGCGCCCCGCTCCTTTTTTCAATTTTTATTCTTATCTTTGGGCATTACTGGAAATTGAACTCAAGGGTGCTCTACATCCCCAGCCCTTTCTATTTGTAGAGACAGGGCCTCACTAAGTTGCCAAAGCCATCTTCAAACTTGTCATCCTCCTGCCTCAGCCTTCCAAGTAGTTGGGATTACAGGTGTGCTCCACCATGCCTGGCTCATACATACGTACCTATATATGCATAAAAAATCTAGAAGGTCATACAAGATGCAGTTAGTGGTAGTTATTTTGGGGGTTTGTGGTAAGAAGGAGATTTTACTTTTCATTGTACATATTTTTGTAATTTGAATGATCTTACATACATATATTCTTTTTAATTTTAAAGAAATTTCAGTTGAAGAAATCATTGTAAGCCAGGTGCAGTAGCACACACCTGTAATCCCAGCACTTAGGGAGGCTGAGACAGGAGAATCATGAGTTCAAAGCCAGCCTCAGCAACAGTGAGGTGCTAAGCAACTCAGTGAGACCCTGTCTCTACATAAAACACAAAATAGGGCTGGGGATGTGGCTCAGTGGTCGAGTAACCCCTGAGTTCAATCCCCAGTACCAAAAAAAAAGAAAAGAAAAAGAAAAAGAAAGAAATCATTGCAGTCAGTGGAATCAGAGATGCTGCTTTATTGTCAGAGTACCTTTATCCAATTTCTTCTCCTTAGCTGAACTTCGAGGAATAGCTGATCTTTCCAGTGTTGGATGAGACTGATGGCTTGCTAAGGTGACCACAAGGAGAGACTCATCTTTGATGGATGCTTATACAATGCAAAATGTCCTCTCTGGTTAAAAATAATAATTCTTCTCTTCTTTAAATCAAAAATATTAGGGCATTGCAGTGCCTGCCTATAATCCCAGGGACTCAGGTGGCTGATGCAGGAGCATCACAAGTTCGAGGTCAAACTGGGAAAACTTGCAAGACCCAACAACTTAGTGAGACCCTGTCTCAAAAATAAAGAAAGAAAGAACTGAGGATGTTTTGCAATGGTAGAACATCTTTGAATTCAATCCCCAGTATTGAAAAAAAAACATGAGGAGGATCTATAGAGGATGATATAGAAGATCAAAGTGTATTTTAATTCAAGAAAAGGAAACTTAGAGAACAATATTGTAGTTAAAACATGTGCATGTGTGCATGAATGTGTGTGTTACACATGAATGAACACTTGTATATACATAGAATGTTTCTGGAATAAACTGGCATTAGTGGCCACCATTAATGAATGATGTCATAGGCAAAAAATGTCCCCCAAAGATATAAACACCCTAATCCCAAGAAGCTGTGAATACACTGTGGTACATAGCAATGGAGAGTTAAGGTTGTAGATGAAATTAATTTGCTGCTTAGCTGACTGAGATGGGAAGATTATCCTGGATTGTTCAGGCATGCCCAATGTAATCACAAGAGTCCTTTATAAGTGAAAAATGGAGTAGAGGGTCAGCATCTGAAAGGCATTTAATCATACTGCACTGCTGCCTTCGGAGATGGAAAAAGAGGTCATGACCAAGGAATGAAGGTGCCCTCTAAGAAGTGGAAACGACAAGCAAATAGACCAACACTTTGATTTTAGTTCAATGAGACTTATTTTGGACTCTGACCTTCACAACTGAAGATAATAAGTCTGTGTTTTTATAAGCCACTAAGTTTGTGGTAATTCATTACAGTAGCAGTAGGAAAATAATATAAATGATAATAAAGCTAACAGAACACACTAGATTCCTTGCACTTTTCAACTTGCACTTTTCTTTAATGAGTTTTTGTGTGTGTGTGTGGTGCTGGGGATCGAGCCCAGGGCCTTGTACATGCAAGGGCAAGTACTCTACCAACTGAGCTATATCCCCAGCCCTCCAACTTACACTTTTCTTTTAGAGCAAAAAGAAACAAACATCAAATTTAAGAACAAAGTGAGCAACTTAGCAAGATCCTGTCTCAAAATAAAAAATAAAAAGGGATGGGGATGTGGCTCAGTGGTTAAGCATCCCTGGGTTCAATACAGGTCCCTACACCCAGCAAAAAAAAAAAAAAACGAAAAGCAAAAACAAAAACAAAAAACAAGGTCACCAGGCAAGAAGAGTTCTCTCTGAATCTGGGGAGGGTTGGCCTTCTTCTATTAAGGCCTTTAACTGATTGAATGAAGTCTATGCACTGTACAGAGGGCTATCTGCTTTACTCAATGTATTGATTTAAATAGTAAGGTCATGCCAAAATGGCCTGACAGACACATCCAGAATATGTTTGATTAAACATTCTTGACCCTGTGGCTCAGTCAAGTTAAAACAAAAAATTAATCATCACAATAGCTGAAAAATGTTTAAATACCACAGACCCAATAAACATCCACCATTCTACTGACCAGTGATGTGAAGCCAGAAGGGAAGGCCTTTGATCTTCTGATCTTCCTTACTATATTTATTTTTGCTGATAGATTTAAGGTGCAAGGCTTCACTCCTTTGTAGAGGTGCCAGGAGAGCATCATTTCCTTGCTTTGTCCAGATTTAAGAGGCCACCACATTCCTTGGCTTGTGACCCTCTTCCTCTGTCTTCAAATGCATAGGTCAAGCCTTTCTCACATCAGATCAACTGACACAGACTCCCCTGCCTCCTTTCACTTATAAGAACCTTGTCCTTATATTGGGCCCACGTGGATAAACCAGGATAATCTGATCTCAAGGTTAGCTGATTCGAAACCTCCTTGCCATGCGACAACATATTCACAGATGTTGGGGATTAGGATGAACATCTGTGAAGGACTATTATTCTGCCTACCACAATATGACCATCAGAGACTTCTGAAAGAACTTCTGGCTTCACATCCATGATATTTTTCTTCCTTTTTTTGTACCAGGGATTGAACTCAGGGGCACTCAACCACTGAGCCACATCCCCAGCCCTATTTTGTGTTTTATGTAGAGACAGGGTCTCACTGAGTTGCTTAGTGCCTCGCCATTGCTGAGGCTGGCTTTGAACTTGCGATTCCCCTGTCTCAGCCTCCCTAAGTGCTGGGATTACAGGCATGCGCCACCACGACTAGCCCATAATCTTTTTTCCAGAGGGACATTGGCTCCCTAGTTCAAAGTTCAACCCCTCCCACCTTCTGGCATCCAGGCCTCTCTACAACAGGGATCTCCTTAGTGGGCATTATCTTCTCAGAATTTCTGCTTTGATTGATCATCCTGCCTAGAAATTAATCATTTCTCTTGGCGCCCTGATGATAGAACCAACCAACCAACCAACCAGAGGTCCACTTGTCATTATTGAATGGCACATTGGATCTAATTTCTTAGTAGTTTCTATTTACTTCAGGGCCTTTGTACTCACTGTTCCCTCTTCTCCAAGGTTTTCTTTTTTCTTTTCCCTTTTCTTTTTCTTTTTTTTAACCCAGGGATGCTTAACCACTGAGCCACATCCCAGCTCTTTTTTTAGTATATTTTTTTAGTTGTTCATGGACCTTTATTTATTTATTTATATGTTGTGCTGAGGATCCAATCCAGTGACTCAAAATATAAAATAAAAAGGGCTGGGGATGTAGATCAGTGGTAAACTGCCCCAGGTTCAATTCCCAGCACCAAAAAAAAAAAAAAAAAAAAAAAGGATCTTTGAAAACAAAACAACAGATTTAATCTTGACATTCTCCTGCTCTAAAAATCCTTAATATCTCCTAACTTTTTTCAAAATAAAGAAAACTTGGCACCAAGGTCTTTCATAATTTGGTTCCCATCATGTAATCATGAAATAAGTACTTTGTAACAGACTCTGGAGACACAATAGTGATTGATAAAGAGCTATTGTAGTAAGCTCACAGAACTAGGTCATAGGTCTTAAAGTTGACAAGTATAGACAGAGCAGAGTTGGTTGAGGGACAGAAGTCCGGGTAGAACAGGTGCAACAGAAGGTTGCTCTTGTGTTCTAGGTATAAAAAGTGTCATGTGTAACTAGTGCGCATCCCAATAACTGATATTCCTTTACAGAGTAGAAAATTTGCCTTGAATGGCCCCAAGGAATGGGTATAGGGTATTGGAACAAAGGGGAGAGGCAAACAGAGCCTGGGGTTACTTCCAACCTCCACAGTAGGTCCAGAGGGCTAAAAGGAGAGGCAGCAGCACCCAGGGGTGAAATACACTAAGAATCAGGTCCTCCTTGTGTTGGCAATGTGGATGCTGGGAGGGCTTCTCTGCCAGTGCCTAAAGGGAAGCCTGCTCACTGAGGGACCCATCTGCTTACATAGAGGCTGCAGTCAAGCAGTCTTTTCAGGGAAGGTGACCTTGGAGTAAATAGATTTACACAAAGGCCAAGTGCGCTTGCTGGCTGGCTCCCACTCAGCTGGTGCTCTCTCTCTCTCCCTTCCTCCCTCCCTCTCTCTCCCACCCCTCTATAGTGCTAGAAAATCCAACACAGGGCTTCCTACATGCAAGGCAAGCAGTCTACCACTGAGCTGTACCCCCAGCCCCAAAAGCTACTTCTCATATTCGTCAAAGTCCTCCAATCATAAACATAAATGGTCAGCCAAGGAACATGAAGTATTTGAGGGAAAACAACAACATGAACGAAGTACAAGATGAGCAAAAAAGTATCTGATCCTGAAGAAAACAGATAACATAAAGATCAAAAAGATCCACAAAAAGATTAGAGACTATATTATGTAGAGAAAATCAGAAAAAGCAATCTAAAAACAAGAACATTCTTGGAAAAGTAATGATTAGAAAATATAGCAAAATAGTTCAATTCTATTCTCAGGAAGTCATAGAAAGGATGAAATAGATTTCATCTATACTATCAAGCACTTCAAAGGGAAACATATATATATAGTTATAATATATTTATAATATATGTATGTGTATCTATACATGTATATGTGTGTGTATATGTATATTTATTTATTAGTACTTTTTTAGACATTGATGGGCCTTTGTTTTATTCATTTATTTATATGCAGTGCTGAGAATCAAACCCAGTGTCTCACACATGTTACACAAGTGTGAGTAACTGCCACTGAGCCACAACCCCAGCCCATATATATATTTAGTTCTGGGGAATGAACCCCAGGGCACACTGAGCCACATCCCCAGCCCTTTTTATTTTTTACTTTTAGACAGGGTCTCACTCAGATGCTTAGGGCCTCACTAAGTTGCTGAGCTAGTTTTGAACTTGTGATCCTCCTGCCTCAGCCTACTGAGCTGCTGAGATTTACAGGAGTTTGCCACCATGCCTGGTGGGAAGAAATAGTTTTAAAGCACTTTTCCCAATTGTTCAGTGTAAGGTAAAGAACAGCCCTTTTGTACTCCGTTTTAGCTTCCCTTCCCTAAAAGCCTAAACCTTTTGTACTTAGTTTCAGCATTCCTTCCTTACAGCCTAAAGCAGCCCCTGCCCCAGGCAGTTCCTCTCGCGAATCTTGCATGGGGAGAACAAAGCCTGGCCGCTCAGGTTACCTTTCCAGCCACATCAAAAAGATCAC
>PVHX01026306.1:0-21033 GCA_004024805.1 Geosciurus inauris
CCCTAATTTTGATTATTTCCTGTCTTCTACTTCTTTTGGTGTTGATTTGTTCTTCCTTTTCTAGGGCTTTGAGATGAAGAGTCAATTCATTTATTTGTTGACTTTTACTTCTTCTAATGAATGAGCTTAGTGCAATGAACTTTCCTCTTAGCACTGCCTTCAAGGCATCCCAGAGATTTTGATATGTTGTATCAGAGTTTTCATTTGTCTTTAAGAATTTTTTTTTTATCTCTTCCTTGATGTCTTCTGTTATCCATGCATTGTTCAATAGCATATTATTTAGTTTCCAGGTGATGGAGTAGTTTCTGTTTTTTAATCTGTCATTGATTTGTAATTTTATTCCATTGTGGTCAGATAGGATGCAGGGTAGAATCTCTACTTTTTTGTATTTGCTAAGACTGGCTTTGTGATATAACATATGATCTATTTTGGAAAAGGATCCATGTGCTGCTGAGAAAAAAGTGTATTTGCTCGTTGATGGATGGAATACTATATATGTCTGTTAAGTCTAAATTATTGATAGTTTCATTGAGATTATGGTTTCTTTATTAAGCTTTTGTTTGGAAGATCTATCCAATGGTGAGAGAGCTGTGTTAAAGTCTCCAAGTATTATTGTGTTGTGGTCTATTTGAATCTTGTATTTGAGAAGGATTTGTTTGATATATGTAGAAGCCCCATTATTTGGGGCATAGATATTTATGATTGTTATGTCTTGTTGATGTATGATTCCCTTAAGAAGTATGAAATGACCATCATATCTCTTTTCACCATCTTTGGTGTGAAGTCCACTTTATTTGATATGAGGATGGAAACTCCTGCTTGTTTGCGGGATCCATGTGAGTGATATGTTTTTTACCACCCTTTTACTTTCAGTCTGTGGATGTCTTTTCCTCTTGAGTCTCTTGAAGACAGCATATTGTTGGGTCATTTTTTTTTAATCCACTCAGTCAGTCTATGTCTTTTAATTGGTGCATTTAGGCCATTTACATTCAGGGTTATTATTGAGATATGATTTGTAATTCTGGGCATTTTGGTTTGTTTTTGGATTTTACCTTGAATTGTTTTCTCTTTTGAATGGTCTTTCCTTTAGTGTAGTTCCTCTCTTTGTAAATGTTCATTGTTGGTTATCATTTCCTCCTCGTGGAATATTTTGCCAAGAATGCTGTGTAGTGCAGTCTTTCTTGCTGTAAATTCTTCTGACTTTCATTTATCATGGAAGGTTTTTATTTCATCATCAAATCTGAAGCTCAATTTTGCTGCATATAGGATTCTTGGCTGGCATCCATTGTCTTTCAGGGCTTGGAATATATTATTCCATGATCTCCTGGCTTTTAGGGTTTGGGTTGAAAATCTGCTGAGATCTGAATTGGTCTCCCCTTATATGTAATCTGGTTCCTCCTCTCTTGTGGTCTTTAAAATTCTATCCTTATTCTGTATGTTGGTCATTTTCATTATAATGTTCCTTGGTGTAGATCTGTTGAAATTTTGTACATTTGGTGTCCTGGAAGCCACTCGTATTTGATTTTCCATTTCATTTTTCATATTTGGGAAATTTTCTGATATTATTTCATTGAAGAGATTGTGCATTCATTTGGTTTGAAATTCTGCACCTTCTTCTATCCCAATAAATCTTAGATTTGATCTTTTGATGCTGTCCCATATTTCTTGTATGTTCTGTTCATGATTTTTTACCATCTTCACTGTATGTTCAAATTTATTTTCAAGATTGTATATCTTGTCTTCATTATCTGAGGTTCTGTCTTCCAGGTGATCTAGTCTGCTGGTGACTTTCTATTGAGTTTTTTATTGGTTTATTGTTTCCTTCATTTTATGAATTTCTGATTGTTTTTTTTTTCACAATCTCTAGCTCTTTATTCAAGTAGTCTTTTGCTACTTGTAATTGCTCTCTTATATCTTTGTTAGAATGATTGATGGTTGCCTTTATTTTCTCTCCTATTTCTTTGTTGGATTGATACATTTTTGCTTGTAATTGTTCACTTATGTCATTCTTTAGTTCACTGATCATTTTAATTATGTACATTCTGAATTCTTTCTCTGACATTTCATCAACTGTGCTGTCAATGGATTCTGTTACAGTGGTATCAAGGTTTATTTGGGGCACTTTCTTCCCTTGTTTTTCCATGTTTATTGTGTATCTTCCTTTCTTGAAATATCGATCTGAGGTATTGTGGCTTCTATCCTATAATCTTGTATTGACACTCCAGATTACCTGTGTCTCACCTTGGAGCTACTTCTGTTCTCCCAGTGTTCCCAGATGGGCACTACTGCCCCTAAGGTTGGTGGTGGAGGTAGTGGACGTACCTCTAGAAGGCAGTGGGAGTGGCCTTGGCTGGGCTCCTGAGGCGGCCCTGAGGGGTGCTTTGCCCCTTTCTTGCACTCCTGCTGGTGAACAGGAACTCTGGAGTGGAACTGGAGGTGTGCCCAGGTCTCACTTAGGGAGGGTCACAAGCTGGAGAATCTGTGTGCGATCCTTACAATGAGTGTGAGCTCCCCTGTGGCTGGAGGCAAGCAGGCTCTGGTCTGCCTTCAACTGGGCACCCCTGGCATTCCCTAAGGGCAGTTTTGGGCCTTCTCTCTCTCCTGTCCACAGGAACTCTGGAGTGGAACTGGGGTAGGCCCAGAGCACACTTGGGTGAGGCCTCTTCAGGCTGGGATCTCTGCAGGCCACTCTTACCCTGGGTGTGCCTTCCTCTGTGGCTGGTAGCTATCAGTCTCTGGTCAACCCTTGGTTAGACACCTGTGGATTTTCCTAAGGATGGATTTGGGCCCTCTTTGGCTCCTGCTGGTCCACAGGAACTCTGGAGCAAAACTGGGGTGGGCCCAGGCCACAGTTGGGC
The DNA here is from genome assembly GCA_004024805.1 of Geosciurus inauris. Taxonomy (NCBI): domain Eukaryota; kingdom Metazoa; phylum Chordata; class Mammalia; order Rodentia; family Sciuridae; genus Geosciurus; species Geosciurus inauris. The sequence continues at coordinate 2,859 of PVHX01026306.1, forward strand.
AGGGCTGCCTCGTGCTGGAGTCTCTGCTGGGACTCTTACCCTGAGTTTGGGCTCCCCAGTGGCTAGCGGCTAGCAGTCCCTGGTCTCCCTTTGGCTGGACACCCGTGGAGTTTCCTGAGGGCGGATTTGGACCCTCTACGGCTCCTGCCAGTCTTAGGAACTATGCATTTTTTTTTTTATAAGATGGGAGCAGTGATGTCTATAAGCAGCAGTGGGGGTTAGGAAGAATGTCCACCTGTCTTCCTGGTATGTGGGAAGCAAGCAAATGAACAATCTTCACTGAAGATGCCTTCAAGGAAGATGATATTGATACTCATTCAATAAATACTTCCTGAGCACCTCTGATATGCCAACTTCTGGGCCTAATGTTAGGAAAGTAATGTGTATATGAAGTTTTGATTTTGGAAGATAAAGATGATGTAGAACTAAAGTCATGATGTTTACTCAGGTGGAGGCAGAATTGTTTGGAGTCTATAAGGGATGAGTCCTTTACAATGGAAAGGGGTTCAGGGTCAGAGGGGAGGACATTGGCTAGAAGGGAGCAGTGTGGGTCAAGGTGAAGGAATCTAGGAAATCTTCCTCTCACCTTCCTTATCTCTTATTTCTGCAGCAGCTTCCTACTTCTTTTTTCCACACTAACTGTCTCTGTTGCTTGGTCTACATAGTAAGAAATGCCAACTTCAAAGCCTTTCAATTTCTTTTCTTTAAAAGATTAGCCCAGATTGAGGCTGGACACTCATAGCCCTTGTTATGGTTTGAATCTGGAATGCCCCCCCCTATGTGTTAAAGGCTTGGTCCCCAAAGCTGCAATGTTGATAAGAGGGGCTTTTTGGAAGTGATTGGATCATGAGAGCTCTAACATTATTAGTAGATTAATATATGAAGGAATTCAGAGCTGAATGGATTATTAGGAGGTGGTGAAAACTATCATTCCTAATTTTGCTGATATCCTTATTATTGATGATGGCAAGTTTGGCCTTTGGTATCTGATGGATTGAGCCTCTGGCTGGGTTTATGACTTATAATTTCAATGGGACACTGTGGAAACCTAAATACCTATGTGGATTCTTGGCTTGACCCTTTGACTTGGACAGACCAAACAACAAGATGAGAGCAAGTGGGATCTGGCTAAGGGAGTCAGTCTCTGGGACGCCTCCTTTGGGACTATATCTTATTCCCAGGTATGTTTCTCTCTCTCCCCTCCCAGGTGTCTCTCTCCCTCCCTCTTTCTCTCTCTCTCTCTCCTGCTTCCTGGCTGCCATGAGGTGAGCAGCTTTCGTCTGATATGCCCTTTTGCCAGGGTGCTCTCTGACTTGCCTCAGGCCCGAAGTGATACAGCCAGGTGATCATAGACTGAAACCTCTGAAACTGAGCCAAAATAAACCTTTCCTTCCTCAAGTTGAATTTTTCTTGGATATTTTGTTACAGTGATAGCTGACTAATACAGCCTTGATTCCAAATTTTCAACTCCAGCTCAATTTGGGTTGTCCATGGCCAGAGGGTGGGACATAGAGGAAAAATATGTCTGGGATGCTTAGCCTGACAAAAGATATTTTCTAGGGGGATGGGCATTGAGAAATGGGTGACCAGCCTAAATGTGTCTTTTTTTGTGCCCCATTTAAGGGGCCTGCAGTTGGGAAGGGTGTGACTCCTTCTATGTGGAGTTTGTATGAGAACAGATACTGGAGTTAGTACGTTAGATACTGGAGTTAGATACTGGAGTTAGCACTCATTGGCATGTTAAACATTTCCTTCAGATAACTTCAAGGGCAGAAAAATGACAAATATCCTTTGGCACTATCACATTAACTTTGACAGCCTTACCCTGCTACTCTGATTTTAAAAAGAACCAATGCTTGCTCTCCTCTTAAGCAGGTCAATGCTAATTGACAGCATGTTTTAATTCATAAAGAAAATTTAGTATATATTTAATCCAAATGAAAAATTAATGTACATCTGAGTGACAAAGTAACATTTTATTTTATTCTCTCAACCTGCTAATCTTTATATTTGTGAAATTCTTGACTGGTTATATTCTAGTCCTCTTTGTTTCTTACACACTATTTGAGCATCCAAAGGCAATTGTCAAAGCTCATGTAGTTGCTGGTATCCCTGAGCTGCTGGGCCTGCATCATTCTTCATTTGCTGATATCCTTATTATTGATGATGGCAAGTTTGGCCTTTGGTATCTGATGGATGGAGCCTTTTGCTGGGTTTATGAATTACAATTTCAATGGGACATTGTAGAAACCTAAATACCTATGTGGATTCTTGGCTTGACCCTTTGACTTAGACAGATCAAACAGCAATATGAGAGCAAGTGGAAGAGGCCTCTCAGAGGCAGAGGGAATGAATCAAACTTTACCTCTCTACTCACTCTATTAACTTACCAGTTCACATTTTCAACAAAATATTGAAACAATATCATGCACAGTAACAATATGCAGTCTAGATTTCTGTCCACTAAAAGCAATGGCTACCATCATGATGAGTGCTTTGGTAGAGAAGTAGAAGTGTTCATTAACAACCTAGGAAATATACTGATCTGGACCTCTGGGGAACTGAGAAAATCCCTAGGAGGAGAAATGCAAATGATAAGCAGGTGTCAGCTGGTGAAGGAATGGAACTCTTGTTCCAGGTACTGGAAACAGCTACTTTGGAGAGAAGGGATCAAGATATTTTGGAAGATCTGTGGAAGCTCAGGAGCACAGGAGTGGCAGTGGCCTGGGATGAAGCAGGAGCCATGCTGTATAAGCCTCATAACTAACCAAGGAGCCTGGACATCCTCCCAATGGCAATGGGAACCACTGAGATTTTAGGCATCCTCCTCTTTATCAGCTCTGGCTTCTCCTGAGGGTCACCAAGGCTTTATACCAATTCACAAGTCTATTTTTATAAACATTCCCAGGCCCATGCTTACTTCACTTGTATACATGAATTAGAAGTAGATTAAAATAAAGAAAATGTGTGTCTGGTCCTGTCTCTGAGATCAGCAGAGACCATTTCCCAACTTCTTCTCTTTGTACAGAGTTCCTGCAAACCCCTGAGATAAAAGCCCTAGACTCCCCTCCAGCTCAATCTCTTGCCTTGGTACAGGATTGACTTCTGTAGAATTCTATGACATATTTTTACCTCTGCTCACCTGGAAGGGCCTGAGTTACTTTCCTTGTGAGGTATGCAGGAACCATTTCTGCATAGTCTATAGATAGTCCAGAGACAGGCACCCAAGGCACAGCTATTGCAGTGAGGCTGTGCAAGGATCCCCACAGGGCCTAATCTGCTGAAAGTTTACTTGGGTACAAAGAGGTTATTTTCTTCTCTCTTGCCTGTTTCACTTTGGGCCTTCACTCAAGTGTCCTTCTTGCTTCATCTTACCACTTGTGTCAACAACTGGGGGATGATGGAGGATGAGGCAACAGTTGAGGAACACTCCAGTTTTGTCAGCAAGATTAGTTTATATGCTCGGTGCTGGATGTGCAGAAGACAAGGTTAAGTACCACTCATTTCCAAGTTTTGTTTCTGGCTTTGAATTCTTAAGACCTGAAGATATGATGATTTAGTCAACAATAGGAGCCCTGGAATTCCAGCCAACCTGAGCTGGAATCCTAGAGCTGTCACTTATTGATCACATGAGTGTTTGGCAAATAACCCCTTGGCTTCTTCTCTAATAGAGTGGAAACAAAGGTGCTTAGTTCAGAGGGCTGCTCCAAAGAGGCTTAAAATGTGATCACTGTGTAATTTTATTGATAAAATTACCTATAATTAAAATTAAGTCATTATTAGTATAATGACCAGTGGTGGAAAGCAGAAACCGTAAGGATGTGGAACTCACATCCCTTAGGACATTGAAGAGTCTCTGCAAGATGAAAATGACAGGATCTTCCCTACCTTTCTCTTCACATCCTGATTACCTGCTTTGCTTTCACCTGAAGGATCTTAGCACATCAACAGGACATGTGTAAGACAAATGGGAGTTATGCCTGCAAACTTACCAGAGCACATTGGGAACACAAGGATGGGTCCAAACATGACGTTCATCACTGTGGTTTTGTTGAGTGAGCAGCCCTGCTAAGAGAAGACAACCTCATGCCAGAATTCGTTGGAGATGGCTGAATGTTTACGCTGGAGGTCTGAGTGTTTGTGTCTCCCTAAAATTCGTATGTTGAAACCTAATCTGAATGCAATAGGATTAAGAATTGAGGCCTTTAGGAAGTGATTAAGTCACCAGTGTGGAGCCTTCATGAATGGGATTAGTGCCCTTTTAGAAGAGGCCTGAAGGACTTTGTTCACACTTTCCACCATGTTAGGACACACAGAAAGTGCCATTTCTGAGGAGCAAGCCCTCCCTCACCTGACACCAAATTTGCTGGCTTATTGATCTTGGACTTCCTGACCTCCAGAATCATGAGCAATTTATTTTCTTCTTTATAAATTATCCAGGCTAAGGTATTTTGTTACAGCAGAAAGAACAGACTAAGACAAAGATGAAAGATTATCATAAATAAGAAGAAAATAGTTTTAATTTCAAAACTTGCTTTGAGCAGGCCAGACAAACACAAAGCCTAGCACCAACCCATATCCTGACTGGTCCAGCCAGAATAGGGAACTGGTCACCCCCACATGACTTTTGACTTACAGGGGATGTGAATATGAAGAATCTGTGGATGCTGCTACTTCCTGGGTGCTGGAAGAGAATCAAGCTGCACATTTTAGCAGGAGCTCTGAGTCTTCTGCTGTTGTCCACCTCAGGGGTCCTTATCTAGAAGAATGGGCCCAAGAGCACCAAGAATGATCAGGAAGGAAATCAACCAGAAAAAAATTTCTTTCTTCATTTTGGCAACCATCCATGATCAGGGCTTAAGAGATGATATTCTAGACAATGTTTTGGAACTTCTGAGGTTTAACCTCGTGGGCTTATTTGCTGAAGTTTCTAGTTGTCAAGACCATGCTGGCATGAGACAAATGGATTGAATTTGCCAGCTCACCTAGTCCTTGTGTCCAGAGTCTATACAGAGGTCACTCACACCTGCTGACCATGTATTTATTTATAATCCTGTGGTGAAGGCAGGTAACAGAGCCAGAGCTACAGCTGCAAAGATCCATTACCATCTGCATCTGTTCATCAACAGATGTTTGATACCCACAGTGTACCCAGCACTGAGTTGAATAGGATCTGGGGCCACAGATAGGAAAGTTTTGGTTCCTTCTCTCAGAGTCATAGTCAGGGAGGGAATAGACAAGCAGATTTTATAGTATGGTATGATGAAGACCAGATAGGAAACAAAACAAGCAAGGGCACCAAGTCCCACTCAGCCAAGAGATGATGCTTACATTGCAACTTTAAGAAGATTCATAGGTTGAATATCATCCCTCCCCCCAAATTATATGGGAGTCCTAACCCCTGAAACTTCAGAATATCACCTTATTTGGAGTTGAGTCTTGACAGAGATATCAAATTAAAATGAGATAATTGGGGTAGACTTTAACCCAATGTGACTGATATCCTTCTAAAAAAAGGGAGATTGAGGCACAGAGACCACCACATGCAGAGAGCAAATACCATGTGAATAAAGGAGCTGTGCTGTTACAAATCAAGAATTACTACAATCTAGGAGTGGGGCCCAGAATAGCTCCTTCTCTCGCACCTTCAGAGGGAATGTAGCTCTGCTGATACCTTGACTTCAAGCTTTTGGTCCCTAGGACTGTAAAACAATAAAAAAATTGGGTTTTAATATTCCCAGTTTGAGGGTATGCTATTACAACAGGAACTCAAAAACTAATTTAAGAACTCAGGGGCCATCCAGGGTGGAAAGCAGAGGAGGAATTCCCAAGCCCGGACATGGAAACAGGGACCACAGTGTACTGTTTATTGGTATCACTATGGCATAGGAACAGGCAGGTAGGCTGTGGTAATAGTTGAGGCCGGTGAGGGCTCAAAGTCCCTTCCTCTTTCCTGTGGTTTGAATGTTTGTGTCTCCTTCAAAACTCACATGAAGTACAATCTACAATGCACCAGCACTGAGCTGCAGGGCCTTTAGCAGGTGATTAGGCCATAAGGGCTCTGCCCTTAAGAATGGATTAGTGCTTTATCAAAGGCTTAAGGAGGCAAGTTCACACCCTCAGTTGCTTGGGACACTTAAAGATAACAGTGTTCATCCTTTTTATAGGATGCAGCAGCAACAAGGGCCAACTTGGAAGCAGACAGCAGCCCTCTCCAGACGTGGAATTTGCTAGTACCTTGATCTTAGACTTTCAGCCTCCACCACTGTGAGACGTAAAACCCCTATTCTTTGTAAGTTAGTGAATCTCAGTTATTTTGTTACAGCATCAGGAAAGGGCTTGTTCTCCACCTGCATAACACCTGAGTCCTGTATTAATATCAGTTACTGCTGTAATAGAGACTGCACAGGTGGATATTGCTTAAATATGAAGACCTTGGCCTGATGCTGGACCAAGGAATATGAGTTTTATCCTAAAAGAAATGAGAGATACCAAGGAGCTGCAGCACGATCAACCTGCACTTTGGGTAGTGTTGCAGAGACTGAGCTGCAAGGGGTGGTGCTCAGGAAGGGAGGCACTGATATTCTTTAGGGTCCACTATGTGATTCAGCAAGGGAGTGAGGAGACATAGAATCAAGGGATCCCTTGAATAAGGGAATAGGAATAAGGGCCAGGTGGAGCTTCTGTTGAGTAAATGATGACGAGGGATGGGCAGGAAGGGAGGAAGGGCCTGGGAGACTAACTGGATGCCTAAAGTGTTCATTGACCAGGTAGGAGGAGGAACTGCTGCTGGCAAGGGAAGATGTATGGTGTTTGGGGGAGGCTGGTATTTGAGAAGCTGGAAAAACCTGTCAGTGGTGATATCTTGCAGAAGCCTGGGTCATGTGAGGAACTTAGGGGCCTTGTCCCAACTCTTTCTTGGTATAGTCCAAATCACCTATGAAAGGTATGAAGAGGAAGACAGGGCTGAGGGTGACCTTAAGTTCCTTCTGAAATGCTCTCCACCCTCTACTCTGTTTAAAGGGGTCATGTTAAGAGGCTTCTCCTTCTTTTCCCATGGCCAGGGTCCTGAATGGAATCCTGAGGTCACACCTGATGGACTGAAGCTGGCCACTCAATCCTGTTGACCCAGGGGTGAGCTGAGAGGTATGTGTTTGTTCATAGGACAACTTTTTTTAAAAAATTGGTTTTTTTAGTTGTAGATGGACACAATGCCTTTATTTATTTTTATGTGGTGCTGAAGATTGAACCCAGTGCCTCACATGTGCTAGGCAAGCACTCCACCACTGAGCTACAACCCTAGCCCTTTAAATTGGTTCTTTTTAGTTATATATGACATTAGAATCCATTTTGTTATAATTTTACAAGCATGGAATATATCTTATGCTAGTTAGGATCCCATTTTTGTAGATGCACATGATGGTGGGATTCACTGTGATGTTTTCATATATGTACATAGGAAAATTATGTCAGATTCATTTCACTGTCTTCTTTTTCCTATCCCCCATACCTTCCCTTCACTCCCCATTGTCTAATCTACTAACCTTCTATTCACCCCCCTTATTGTGGGTTAACTTCTACATATCAGAGAAAACATTTAACCTTTGGCTTTTGCGGAATGGCTTATTTCCCTTAGCATAATAGTCTCCAGATCCATCCATTTAATGGCAACTGTCATAGTCATTCTTCTTTATGACTGAGTAATACTCCATTGTGTATATATGCTACATTTTCTTTATCCATTCATCTGTTTAAAAGTACTTAAGTTTTTTTTTTTAAAGAAATCTCCATGCCACTCTCCACAGTGGTTGCACCAATTCGCAGTCCCACCAGAAATGTATGGATGTACCTTTCTCCCACATCCTCAGCAGAATACAAGTAACAGTAAATGTTGTCTCAAAATAAAAAATAAAAAGGGCTGGGGATGTCACTCTGTGGTTAAGCACCCCTAAGGGGTTCAATCCCCAGTACCAAAAAAGAATGTTGGCATGGAACAACTTTTGAGTAATCCATTTTAGAGCTCTAAGTTAGTTTGCCTGTCTGAGCCTAACAGCTTTTAATTCAACTGCTCCATTTTTCTCATTTTATGGATTTGCCCCATACTTGATCATTATAATTATGAGATGACGGCTGAGTCAGGGGCAAGACCCCTGGGCTTGGAATGTGGAGTGCTCACCACAGGCAGATGTACAGGTTGGTTCATTTCACTCAGCTGCCCTGTGACTCAGTGTCCTCACTTCTGTCCCAGCTCAAGCCACCACCAAGCAGATCACAGAGGGGTTAAAGCAGAAGCATCTCACAACTGTTCGTTATATTATATTATTAGTGTTATTAAAATCTTCCCTGCTGAAGATCACTGTATTATTTTCAATTCTCTGCTGGGAGGTCATTCTCAGTATTTGATCTCTCTCCATTCAGACCTCACCTTTTCCCAAACTGACTTTCTTTTAAGACTTACTTTCAGGCCCAGATTACGGTAAGACCCCTTTTCCATAAGTGCTCTTCTGTCACCTTTTTTTTCAAGTGACTCTTGTAGCATTCATTATGCTTCTATTGAAGAACACACTCACTTTCCTGGAAGCCTGAGCGGGGCACCTGGTGTCTCTTAGCAGCTGCTGGCTACATTTAGGAAGGATACAGTCATTTCCCTGTCCCATAACTATGTAAATTATCTTATGCTTTGCTCAAGTCCTGCACAACTGCCATTCATAGCGAGATGGAAGAACTGGATTTCTCATCAGAGAATACTCAGAAAGATAAAGGGTAAAGTTTATTACTATTGATATCAATTAACATTTAACAAGTGCCCAATACAGCTTAGAGAGTGGCATAACCTCATCACAATCCAGAAAAAATAAGGAGAAGAATAATCATGCAGTTTCTAATCATCATTGAACCCTTGATTTTGGATGCCATGATTCCCAACTTGTCTATACATCAGTTTCCTAATCTTGGGAGTACCAAATCTGCAGGATGAGATCCAAAAATCTGCACCCACTCTTCTCTTTTCTCCTTTTCTTTTAGTACTGGGGATTAAATCCAGGAATACTCTATCATTGAACTGCATACCCAGTCCAGACCTTTTGATTTTTTATTTTGAGAGAGAGGGTTTTGCTAAGTTGCCCAGCATGTCCTCAAACTTGCAATGCCCCTGCCTCAGTCTCCCAAGTCACTGAGGTTACACCCATGTGCCACTGTTCCCAGGCAGGAGTCTGCATTTTTAACAAGCTTCCTCAAGAGATAGGTGTGTGTTTAAGTTTTGGGACTGCGGTTATGCTTCTGAGCAGATTTGTCATGGATGGTACTATTGGGGATTAGAGGTTCTTAACTACTCTCACCTATTCTTCTCCAGGCTCTCTCTTATTCATTTGATCAGCATTTCATTGAGGGATGATTTTGGGCCAGAAGCTGTGCCATGTGCTCCGTGAGCTTTGGCAACAAGATGATGAGAAGGGAGGACACAGGCCAACTCCCCAGAACCCAGCATCCTCTCTCATCTTTGGCTGGATGAGAGAAGGCCTGGGGCTTCTCTCTTTCAGAAGGGACAGAATCTGTGTGGCTGGTAACCCAGACTGCTGTAGAAATAGAGGGCAACTGTGCAACTTCTCCCTTCTGTTATTATTGCTTTTTGCTTTTCTGTCACAGATACTTATGGAACCAACACTTTAGGAAGACTAAATGCATACTGTGGAGCCAGGTTGCTCCAGGTCCAAATGCTGCACATGGGCAGTGTGGTGCTGGGCTAAGTTTCCCTATGACATGCGGCCTTCTAGTGCAGAGAAGGTGACATGAGTTCATGATGTCCCATGCTGTGAAATGAAGACCCAGGCACAAGAAGAGCAGGAGGAGGCAAAGGGATGAGAATCCACTCTCACAAAGATTGTGTTCTAGTCAGTGAAGACAAAATAAGTTTGGATGAAGATGTTGCCATAAAAATAATAGAACCAGATAATGCGATGGACAGTGACCTCAGGGAATGGTGTTAGGAGGAGGAAAAGACTCCTTCTATCCTCCTAAATCCCTCAACTGGGCTTGTGAGATAATTGGACAATAGGCAGATTAGGAGAAAAGTATATTAATTATTCATTTTTAATATTATGTGCATAGATGTATCACAGGTAAAATGTGAATGCTCAAAAAAGCATTGAGATTTGAGGACATATAATTTCTTAATAGGGGATGGAGGAAGATGTTGGATACTTAGAGGGGAGTAAAGGAATTTTAGGAAAGATGAGCAAATCCTTGAAAGAAGAGATGGAAGATATATTAAGTTGTGAAAAAGTTTGTCAGGGTGTTGTATCAAAATTCTGGTATCCTGTCCTGTGATAGGACTCAATCATCCCTAGTTAGTGAAACTCCTAGGAAGGGGGATTGAGGACAATGGAGTTCCTTTTGGAGGATCTATCTTTAGGCAGACAGGGGAGTTCAGAGAAAGACCTTGCCTATATTTATTGTTTTTCAAGTTCCTTTTACTCAAGATCAATATACAAAAGAGGCATAGTTTGGGGTGTCATATCCTGAACTCCTTCAGGGTGAGTCCACTGAGGAGGTACAGACTCAGTGGAGGCCAGATGGCCAGCCTTGCAAAGATCTGGAGGCAGGGATGAGAGGGTGCATTCCAGACTGAAGGAAGAGTGAGATGAGCTGGATGATCCAAGCCCCATGAGCAAGGGGAGATGGTGGACATTGACCCCAATAAACAGGCAGGGATCAGGAGGCTATAGTGGGGACTGAGGGTTTTTGTGAGATGGCAACCATTGGAAGCTTTTAAGTATGGGAGATTTATTATTTAATTTACATGTTTAAAATATCCCTCATTGTGCAATTAAAATATCACCAGCACCTACCCAAACCTGAAGCTAAGTGTGTTTCAGACAAAAATTTTAGATTTTTCCGTGTGTTGATGACATAGGGCCTGGGAACATCAGCAATATTTAAGGTTGCCTCTTCTTCCTTATATGGAAACATTGCCTAAATCTTACTATTTGAGAAGGGCATGTTGCCTCTGTTCCTGCCCTTCTGTTGCTAGAAGGATGCTGGTGGATGTCAGGCAGGTGGGGGCCTTCTGAACAGCCCCTACCAGGAGGACCTTCTTTCTAGCCTCCACCCAGTCCTCTGTCACTGATTCTGTCTTCCTGCCCCTTTTGTGTTGTTTTACAAGGTTAGGCTTCTGAGCTTCTGTTCATTCATCTCCAGTTTGCATGCAGGCCCAATATCCAGGACAGCCAGAAGCTCATTCAGTTTTTTGGGCTCAGTGAGGCAGTTTTGTGTGTGTGGCTTTATTGTGTGACACACCTGTCATGAGCAAGATTTTGTGCCTTGGAGTGAGACACAGCCCAGTTTTAATCCCACTACTCTGCTTATTAGCTGTATGATATCAAGCAAGTTTGTTAACTTTTTTTTTTTTTTTTTTCATTTTATTTGTGATGCTGGGGATTGAACCCAGGCCCTTGTGCATGCAAGGCAAGAACTCTACCAACTGAGCTATATCTTCAGCCCTACAGTTTATTAACCTTTCTTAGTTTTCATTTCTTCATCATTAATGGGACAAATAATGCTTACCTTGTGAGGGTGGAATGATTTATGTAGACTTGTAGCGCGTACTTCATAAGTGCAGCCTTCAATATTTCCACTATCTAGAAAAGCATGTGGATTGGTGATCAACTAATATTTATTGAAAGCCAACTACATTATTATCTGTGTTAAGTTCTTCAGAGAAATAGAACTGATAGAATACATACAGAGAGAGATTTAAGAGGAGGTTTTATTACATATTGGTTCATGTGATTATGGAAGCTGAGAAGCCCAAGGATATGCTGTATGTAAGCTGGAGCACTGGGAAAGCTGGTGGTGTGCTTTAGTCCAGGATCAAAGGGAGTTGAAGGATGGTGTAAGTCCTGGAGTCTGAACCATGAGCCCTGACATCCAAGGACAAGAGAAGATGGATGCCTCAGTGCAAGCAGAGATTTTGCCCTTCCTCTTCCTCTGCCTTTGTGTTCTATTTGGGCCTTAACATATTGGTTGATGTTTGCTCATGTTGATGAGGGAATCTTATTTATTAATCCACTGATTCAAATGTTGATCTCTGCTGAAAACACCTCTCAGACACACCCAGAAAAAACATTATTTTCCCTCCCCTAACTATCTGGATATTCCTTAGTTCTGTCAAATTGACAGATATAATTAACCACTACACTATGTTGTCTTGCTTATCCCCATTACACCTCTGAAGTCAAGGAACTAAAGACATAGAGAAGTTAAGGAATTTGCCTAGCGTACCCAACCTCCATTTAAGTTGCTTTCGGATGTTAAAAAAACAGTGCGTTAGATGTGTGCAGTGGTGCACGCCTGTAATCCCAGCGGCTTGGGAGACTGAGGCAGGAGAATCACGAGTTCAAAGCCAGCCTCAGCAATGGCGAGGTGCTAAGCAACTCAGTGAGACTCTGTCTCTAAATAGAATACAAAATAGGGCTGGGGATGTGGCTCAGTGGTCAAGTACCCCTGAGTTCAATCTCCAGTACCAAAAACAAAAACAAGAAACAAAACAGTGCTTTAAGGAGAGATTTAAATCCTAAGGAGTACTAATAGTAATATCAATTATAAAAATAAACAATACTTCTTATATGCCTTTTATATGCAAGGCATTATGTTTAAGCACTTACATGAATCATTTTACTTAATCCTTTAAAAACTCCTGGCTTAAGCATTACTCTTATGCTTGTTTTCTTTTCTTTTTTTTCTTTTGGAGTATTTATTTATTTATTTATTTATTCTAATTAGGTAGACATGACAGCAGAATGCATTTGATTCACTATACACAGATGGAGCACAACTTTTCATTTCTCTAGTTGTACACAATGTAGAGTTGCACCATATGTGCAGTCATACATGTACCTTTATGCTTGTTTTTTGGCAAAGACATTGAAGCTTAGGTTATCTTAGCAAGTAGAGAATCCAGAATTTCTCAGAGAAGCATAGGAAACTTGGCTTATTTGTGTATTCAGTAGCTGGTTATTGACTACTTACCACCCCTCAGGCACTGCACTAGGCTCTAAGGATTCCATGGTATGCAAAACAGACAGGGTCACTGCCTTCATGGAGCCTGGGCAACTTGTGGGGAAGGTAATCACATCCAATGGGAATCATATCCAAGCCCAGATCCTGGTCTCCTATCTCAAATTCTGGGGTTCCTTCTCTTACAGTGTACTAAGAGGAAGCTAGGTTGCCTGCCAGCCTAATGGGCCACAGTTTGAGGTCCTTTAATTTCTGTAAAAGCCAAATGGAATTTCATCAGAGCTAATAGCCTAATTTTAAAAATTAATTAATTAATTTATTTATTCTAATTAGGTATATATGACAGCAGAATGCATTTTGATTCCCAATGGCCTAATTTTCTGAACTGGTATTTTTGTTTGTTTTAACCATAGAACTCTATCTTCAAGCAGAATCTTTCATTTAAGTCTGTCTTTGAAACAGAAAGAAGCTGACATTTTCTGTTTAAAGGCTGGGGATGGGTAACCTGTGTCATCCCCAGGGCTGCTGAGAGGTGCCTCCTAGACTCAAGAGAACCCATATTGAAATGACTGCTCTAGCATGATCCATGGCTCAGGAGCGGAAAACAGACATCAGGTATTTTCAGTGGAGAAATTGGCCCAGTGTGGGAAAATCTTGTCCCTTTGATTCTTTCTTCCTTTGGTTTGACCCTTGTTCACATTATAATTTCTCGTTAGCATCTTTACATGACGGCTGACAGGGAAGGTCAGTGTTGCTAATGAACAGTCAGAAAAGGGCTTTTTGTGGGGGAAGGAGTCTGAAAATTAAAATAAGATATGGGGATTTTCCACTGATTCAGTTATCCGAGCACTCCCAATCCAATAACTACATAGAATCAAGAACTGTGGCAAGGTTGAGGGGTCTTTTGTTTTGTTCTGTTATTCTTTGCATGTTTTTACTCTTTTCAGTGTGTGTGTGTGTGTGTGTGTGTGTGTATACATACATAAATTTGTATATATATCTAACATATGTAAAAAAAAATATATATATAGACCTACACTTTATCTATGTACACATGTATGTATATGTATGTGAATATATGCACATATGCATGATATGGATATATACCCAACCCATATGTGATCCATGCCCATGTCCCATGAGGCACAGTCATAACTGGTGAGAGAAGATCAGTACTATTTCCAACCTTCTTTTGTTGGTCAGGGATTTAGACCTACTCTAAATAGAAACCATCCATCTCCATGAATGTGGGATTCACATGCCTCCACTCACATGGGAGAGCTGGAAAATTTATACTTCTTAAGTTCATATCACCTTCTTCTGTTCATTCTACAAAGATTTCTTAATTACTTATTAGAGGCCAGCATGGTTTGGGAATACAAGAATTAATAACATCCTCATCTAAGGAGCTGAAGTCTAATAGGGAGATAACTGTGTAAACATATAATTAAGTGTTGTGAAATACAGTTCTCTCTGTATATCCATGGGAGATTGGCTCCAGGACCCTGAGTGAAGAGTAAAATCTATGAATGCTCAAGTCTTTTATATAAAATGGTATAATATTTGCACATAATCTATGTATGTTCTCCTATATATTTTAGCTCTAGATTTCTTATAATACCTAGCAGAACATAAATTCTATGAAATACTTGTTATATTGTTGCTTAGGGAATAATGAGAAGAAAAATGTCTATACACGTTCAGAATTGATACATTTTTTTCCCTGAGTAATTTATATCTGCAGTTGGTTGTCCGTGTGGAACCCAGAGATGTGAAGGGTATGGCTGTGTGAGACTAGAGAAGGGCCTGTGGTGTTGTGGGAACCAGAGGAGAGAATTCTCAACTCTGCTGGGCTGGGAGAGCAATCAGAGAAGACTCTCCAGGGGACAGAGATTTTGAACTAAGTTTGGAAGGATGGGTGGGAGATGGCCAGGGGTACAAGGACATTGTAGGCAGGACTATGAGTAAAAGGCAGGGAGGCACATAAAACCATGGTCTGTTTGGAAATTGCTAGTAATGCCATGAGTAGAGCATAGCTATGTTAGGGGGTTGATATTAGGAGGAATACACATGATGAATTTGGAAGGGCTGTCTCGGCAGGGCATGGAGGATCATAGAGCATCCTAGCAAGAGAGTAGAGGGGGTTTAGAGGGAAAGGGGACTATAGGCAAAGGCCCAGCAGCAGAGTGTAAACAGATTTAAGGGAACAGATGAAGAGTAACCTGTGGACAGCATGCATTTAGATAGAGACACTTTCACTATCTACCTGGCCCAGCCCAATGGAAGTCTGAAAGCTAAATGGCCCCTAACATTAAGTTGGAAAAAGTTGAACACATTCTGCAGTATCTTCTGTGGCCTTCTAGCTTTAATTATTATTCTAGTCCATGCATGACCAGGAAGGAATTTCCTAGTGGCTACTGCTAAGCCAAAGGGAAATAACATTTGCATTTCTTAAAGAATTGATTGGGATTCTAAAGCCACACTGGAAAGTTAATAGTAAAAAACACACAGCTTGAAAGACTTTGAGTTTTGGCATGAAGTACAGACCAGATTGACTCTAACTGTGATACAATTTTTAATTAAGTGTTTATAATGAGACATTTATAGCCACTTGAGGGGCCTTTTGGGGCCTTTGGGGAGGAGACATGAGGAGAAGATATCTGTGATTCTAGCTGAAATTAATATATAAATAGACTTCATGTGTATTTAGAAAAACACAGATAATAGAACACACTTTGTGAGATGAAACTTGTCACATAAATTAAAACTAAATATGGTGGGAGAAAATTTGGGGGAATATACATAGGTTAAGAGTTTTTCACTCCAAATCACTTGCTACCGGAAACCACATTAATACTGATTAGGAAATTAGATAACACTTTTGGGTCAATTAATTTACATTTGATTTTGATTTAATAAAACAATTTACATTTGATTTTGATTTGTTAAGTAAATAGCAAATGTTTCCTTAAAGCTATAGAGCTGGAGATCAATTGCCACAAAGTGGATGGATCTGTATTTCTTATGGAGTCATTAAACTCAGTGGGTTGCTACTAAATTCACAATGGCAGCACAGGCCAGTTTCACAGGGATTTGGCCAATACTAGACTCAATTATATTATTCATCACAGGGGAGACTTACAAAATAGCAACTAAATTTCCTCCTTTTCACTTCATTCCTCTATGCACATGGTTCTCAGCTCTACTATTACTATGATTTCTACATATGTCTCCCTTAGACCGGGATTGGTGTCTAATATTTGTGCTTTCTTTTGTATTTGGCATTTGTACTTAACTATTTAGGAATCTGTGGGATACTTCAGAGTGTTGGTTCAGTTCTTTCCAGCTGCTATCTGGTTAAAGAAGCCAGATAAAGACCTGAGGTTAAAGACAAAAACAAAAAGATAGATATTGTTAAGACAAGCTGTTTTTTAAAATTTATTTTTTAACTGATAAATATTGTATGTACTTATAGAGTACAACATGTTTGGATACATGTATGTATTGTAGAATGACTACAAATCAAGCTATTAAACATGTGCATTACCTTACTGTGTTAGTCAGTTTTCTGTCACTGTGACAAAAGATCTGACATAATCAACTTATAAGGAAAAAAGATTTATTTTGATTCACAGTTTTAGGGGTTTTAATTCATGATCCTTTGACCCAATTGCTTTGGGACCTGTGGCAAGGCTGTGTATCATGGGGAAAGTGTGTGGCAAAGGAGGTCTGTTCACCTCATGACAGCCAGGAAGCAGAGAAAGAGAGACAGGAAGGGGCCAAAGCACTAGTGTTCCCTCCAAGGGCATGCCTCCAAAGACCTAACTTCCTCCTAGTAGGCCCCACCTCTTAAAGGTTCCACCACCTCCTAATAGCACCACAGGCTGGAGACCAAGACTTTAATACATGTTCTTATAGAGGACACTCTAGTTCCAAACTATAGCACTCATGTACTTATTTTTTTGTTGTGATAACACTTAAAATTTACTCTCTTAGCAATTTTCAGTATATAGGTATTGTTTTTAGCTATGGTAGTCATGATGCACAATATAACTTATCCTTTTTATCTGAAATTTTGTGTCATTTGAACAATATCACCCCAATTTCCCTGCAAGCCTGGAGTAAGTGCCATTTTCCTATTTGTTTCTAAGAGTTTGACTTTTTCATATTCCACATATAAGTGACATCATATGGTATTTGTCTTTCTGTGCCTGGTTTATTTCACTTAACATTATGTTCTTCAGGTTCATCTATATTGTCACAAATGGCAAGATTTCCTTCTTTCTAAAGGATGAATAATATCCCATTATGTATATGTCTGCATTTTCTTTATCCATTCATCTGTTGATTGACACTTAAGCCAGTTCCATTTCTTGGCTATTGTGAACAGTACTTCAATGATTATAGGAGTGCAGATGTCTCTTTGACACTGATTTCATGTATTCTGGATATATATCCAGTAGTGGGATTGCTGTATTATATGATAGTTATATTTTTAATTTTCTGAGGAACCTCAATATTTTTTTCCATAGTGACTCTACCTAAATTTTCAGTTCCATTAACAGTATAAAAGGCTTCCCTTTTCTTTACATTTTTGTCAACACTTGTTATCTTTTAAATAATAGCTATTTGAATAGATGTAAGGTGATACTGTGTGCTTTCAATTTTGCATTTCCCCGATGACTAGTGATGTTGAACATTTTTTTCTAAATCTCCTGGCCATGTGTATATCTTCTTTTGAGAAAAGCCTTTCCACCAATTTTTTATTCAGTTTATTTTCTTGCTATTGAATAGTGTGAATTACTTACATACTTTAAAATGAACCCCTTATCAGTTGTATGATTTGTGAATATTTTCTCCCATTCTGTAGGTTGCCTTTCACTTTGTTGATTATTTCCTTTGCTGTGCAGAAGCCTTTTAGTTTGATTTAGTCCCATTTGTCTATTTCTGCTTCATTGACTATGCTTTTGAGGTCATGTCCAAAAAACACCTTTGTCCAGATCAATGTCAAAAAGCCTTCTCTTTATGTTTTCTTCTAGTAGTTTTATAGTTTCAAGTCTTTTTTAAAAAAGTCATTTGTCTATTTTGAGTTATTTTTGTGTGTGTGGTAAGATAGGGGTCCAATTTCATTTTGCAGTAAACATTCAGTTTTCCCAGTACT
>PVHX01026307.1:0-21062 GCA_004024805.1 Geosciurus inauris
CCCCCCCCACTCTCACTCTCTCTCTCTCTCTCTCTGCTTCCTGGCTCAGGAGGTGAGCAGATTGCTCTGCCACTCACTCCCCACCATTGCCATCTGGCACACCCACAAGAATCCCGAAGTATGGGTCCACCCCATCTCAGACTCGAACCTCAAAACTTATTATGTCAAGTATTTCATTATAGTGATGGAAAACTGACTAACTGAGTAACGCAAGTAGGACTGGTGTGCAACAGCAGTTACTCTGGGCAAGGAATTGCCCTGAGTGCCTAAAGCGGGGGGTAGAAGGTGTGAGAGAGTTGTTCAGCCTGGAGCAGGGGCTCCCCGGTTCTCCATGCTCCTCTCAGGCACAACAGCACAGCCCTCACCCCTGCACCCACCTGCCAGGCTGGCAGGTCCTCCCACTCCACTTCTGGCCCTTCTGACCTCCCTGAGAAGTTATATATGGCATCTGAATTAGCCATCTCTTCTTAAAAGTCTTTGCCTTCATTGTCAAACATAATTGTAGAAATAATAGAAAAGTCTAAATAATATTAAAATAACTCTGGAATCATTATTACTATTTCAATGTATTGCTTTCTTATCTATTTTTCATGCATATACTTTTATATGCCTGTGTGTTTTTTAATGAAATGCAAACCAAACCACATACTATTGAATATTTTTTGGTATAATGTTTTCTGGCTACAAGCTGTGCTGTTATCGCTGGTCTATGCATAACTTCATTATGACTGCATTTACTTGCTCATTTTATTTTTAAATAACATAATAAACAACTGTGAACTACTGCTCAAAGAGCTAAAATCTCACCAGAAACTCACATCTATCTTTGTACTTCTTGTCTGTCCTGGACTTTGCCTCTCCAGAGATACCACTGCCCTAAATTTTGCATTTCCAATTTTTTTAGTTTTTAAAAATAAAAGCTGTGTCAGACATGCGCTTTGCTGCCTTTGTGAGTCTACCATGGTGGACTCCCATCCATCTACGTGCAGCATAGGTCCACTGTAACCTGCTTACTGAAAACAGTTGGCAAACTTGTTTTCAGTAGTGATGTAATATGCTATTTATAGCAGACTTTCTTTTTATCAGTTCTCTATTTTTTATTTTTAGATTATTTGTAATTTTATAAATGGTGCTACCACAGACAGCCCTTCAGGGAATTTTGGCATGCCTGCAAAGTGTGGAACTGCTGTTCAGAAAGAAAAGATGCACATTTTAAAAAAGTTTTTGGTAAGGAAAGCAACATACCATCTGGGAAATTTCCATGAATCTGTTTTTACAACACCTTCTAATACAGAGTATCATCATTTATAAAAGAGAAAGGGAAAGGAGAGGGAAGAAAGGAAGGGAGAGAGGAAAGGAAGGAGAAAGGGAGGGAGGAGAGAACACAAAGAAGGAAGAAAGGAAGATGACACAAATGTATTTGTCTTTTTCAAAGGGTCCGAAGTCTTTGTCATTTGAAGCCAGACATGCTGTTAGAGTGGTGCATTGACCCCAGATCCCTGAGCCCTGCTTGGCCACTGTGCCTCTGCCCCCTCTGTTTTGGCCATGTTGGACCCTGAGAGCATTCTAACCACGCACCACACTCTGCTACCAAGCGTCTTTGCCGTGCTGTTCGCTCTGGCTAGAAGCTCTCCTGCCCACCTGCATGGCCACCATGTGCACATGGCTGCATGCTTCTGCTCCTATGGGACTTCACTTACATCTCACCATTTCAAAGAGTCCTGTTCTGATGTCCTGCAGATGTCCTCTTGCCTGACGCCTCCGTTACTCTCCAGCCTACTTTGATTCCTTCCCAATCAATGCTCAGCTCAATTTGCAACATGCGTTTCTCGGCCTCTTCCCTGCCCAGCTGTAAGCTTAATGTGAAGAGGGCCACGCCGCCTTGTCCACTGCTGGATCTGCAGTGCCTGGTGGTGCCCAGAACTCAGGAAGAAATTGACAAACACTTGTTGCGGGAATGACAAGTAAATGAATAGATACCTGAATGAACTAGCAGGAAGCCCAGGGCCCAGCATAGAGTTGGTGCCCATCATGTGCACATTTAATGAGCAGAGAAACAAGTGAGTGTTGTTGCTGTCACCACGCTCTGAGTGGGGTAGCCTTCACAGACACCCCCACCCTGGAATGCCCCCAGGCCTACTGGACTCTGTGGGCTGGTTCTGGGCCAGGGATGTTTCTAGAATGTTAGTAGGTGGGTTTCTGGGGAATAGAGCTGTGGCTTCCTGCTGCATGCTCCTGTGGTTTCTTCAGAATACTCTGAATCTTGGGGATCCATGGATGTCCTAGTCCCCACCCCCAAACATACACACACACACCACTCCATGCACCCAGCCCAGCTTTCAGAGAGAGGCTTCGCCCTTTGACTTAAGGATCCAGTGCTCCAAGATGGGGCCAGCTGGTTAAACCAGAGTCAGTGCCCTCAGCCAGTACTGAGTTACAGTTTTAAGGTTGCCAAGGCTCACACATCCCCCTGCTGGGTCTCAACTTCATTCTCTCCCAATCACAGCAACGATGACATCACATAGTTCTGTGTTAGAGTTTACACAGCTCTTTCCCATGAGTCATTTTATTTGATTTTTCCCAGCAGCCCTATGATCTGAGGCTTATTCTCCCTATTGGAGTTGACAGAACTCAGTTTTAGAGCAGGGCAACCTGCTTGTTCAAGGTCACACAGCTACTCAGTGACAGGTCAGGCTTGTCTGACTCCAGAGTCTTCTTTTTCATTACTGTCATTGTAGGAATAGTGAGATGGACCTCCAATGGGGCCAGAGAAAACATCATTGCCTCCTAGTTTCTGTTAAGTCTTGGTTCTCTGTTGGGGAGAAGCTGTCTGTCTCAGATTCTTTCACATATTCATTCTGTAAATACATACTGTCTGTGCAGCATGAGGTTAGTGGAGGACTCAGTGGAAACCACTAGAATTAAGAGATGAAAGTATACCCAGAAGTTGGGGCAGTGGCCAGAGTCAGTACAAGTCTGTGGCACAGGTCAGGGTCAGAACTCTCAGGGGGGCTTGGGTTATTGAGAAAGTCTTGTGACCTCTCTGGAGGTGGAATGAGTCACTGTGTCCTAACTGAAGAGAAAGTTAATTGGCCCCTAAGCTTTATAAATAACATATCCAGAGCCTCTCTCTCTCTCTCTCTCTCTCTCTCTCTCTCTCTCTCTCTCTGTGTTTGTGTGTGTGAGAGAAAGAGAGAGAGAGAGAGAGAGAGAGAAGAGAGAAGGAAGACGAGGAGGAAGAGAAGAAAACAGAGAGTACCAAAAACCTTCCAGCCACCATGAAGGAGGAAATTCTCAGGCCTCCCCTGGACTCAGGAAGACGTCTCCATGGAGTGCTAACATGCTTTTAACAACTCAGAACAGAGACCATTTCCTATCTGGGGGGGACTGATCTCCTTTTAACACCTCAGGCTCAGCCTACCCTAGAGACATCCCAGGTCTCGCAGTCTCAGCTTGAGTCATGCAGCACCAGTCCTGTCTCAGTGTTCAGAGCCCAGGTGAAAACACTGAAGCTGTCAACAAACCCCACCAGGACCTAGAAACAATGTGAGCCAACAGGTGAGGAGCTCCTGGGTCAGATGCCATGAGTGAGGACACAAGGGTAATGCCTCAGTCTTCTCATCTCTAAAAATGGGAGGGCAAGGAAGAGGATCTCAAAGGTCCCTTCTAGCTCTGGTTTTCAATCACTCCTTGACTCACCAGACTCTGAATAGCCAGGGGAGTATGCATGTGTCAACTGTCCCCATCATTCTTTTCTGGGGGCAGAGATGCCAGGAACTCAGGGGCACTCGACCACTGAGCCACATCCCCAGCCCTATTTTGTATTTTATTTAGAGACAGGGTCTCACTGAGTAGCTTCCACCTCGCTTTTGCTGAGGCTGGCTTTGGATTCGTGATCTTCCAACCTCCTGAGCCACTGAGATTACAGGCGTGTGCCACCATTTTTGATGTTTATATCCACTCTCTTTTTATTTCTGTGAAAGGCCCTGTGAACTGCATTTCTGTGAGGGCATAAGGGACAGAACATTTATCCCATTTTGTGGTTGTGAAAGCTGAGGATGCTTCTGCACTAATCCTTGTGGCTTCTTGACCAATAGCTGAGCGTGATGCCAGGCTCTGACTGCCACTGTCCTCCGTGCTCTGCCAAGCTGGCTGGTGCCAATATGATGCATCCAGGAGGCAGGCGCCTGCTGAGAGAATGTGGTTTTGTCTTGATCCAGCCAAGCAGTAAGCCTGGGAGTGCTCTCATTCAAGTGCACACCAATTGCAAATCATCATGAGGTTCAGGCTTCGTCTAGGGCCATGCTGCCCCAGAACAGAAATCAAACCAAGTCCTCAGGTGGCCTCCAGCCTCCCTCCTCTTTGCAGGGAGGCATGCCAGCCACCTTTGCGATGGCTCCTTCCAGGTCAGCATGGTTGCTCCTCCAGCCTTTAGTCCTGCGGTGCCCCCTCTTCCACCTCGTGTCTGCTGGGAGACTCCTGTTGTCTTTTAAAGTCCAGTTTGAGGGCCTGCTTCCTCTGACCTTCTTTGGACCAATGAGTTGCTGAGATGCTGCTCACTTATCAGCCTGCTTTGCTTATTAAGAATTAAGCCCCTTTCCCCCGCCTGGTTCTGAACAAGGGTTCGATTTGCAGCTTCCTGGTTTAGGCATTGTGTGCTCTGTCCTGACCCCTGTTAGTCAGGCAGTCTTCTTTCTAAGACAAGGTCAAGGCCTGGCTGCGGTCTGCTCCAAGGCGTGTGACAGCACATTTTCTAATCCTGTGTTTTCCTTCTAGCCTCAGCATCCTCTCGTAGCCCACGTCATTACATAGAAATCTGGTGTTTTATCTAAAAAGCAAAGATCTGCTCCAATTAGTTCCCAAGCCCACTGCTAGTGTTTAACTCTTACATGGGCTCAAGCAGGTTCTGAGATAGTAAAATAACGTTCTGGAATCTAATCCCCAAGGCCTAGCCTGCAATAAATGGTCGGAGTGTAGCTCTCTCAGGTTCCACAGAGCCACTGAGACTGGACATGGTTAGAAATGTGTTCAGAGCCGGGCGCCATGGCGCACGCCTATAATCCCAGCACTTAGGGAGGCTGAGACAGGAGGATCGCAAGTTCAAAGCCAATCTCAGCAACAGCAAGGCACTAAGCAACTCAGTGAGACCCTGTCTCTACATAAAATACAAAATAGGGCTGGGGATGTGGCTCAGTGATTGAGTACCTCTGAGTTCAATCCCTGGTACCACAAAAAGAAAGAAAGAAAAGAAAAGAAAAGAAAAAGAAAGAAATGTGTTCAGACCTTCTCCACTGTGAGCAGAAAATCAGTTGTGTGGTCTAGACAGGAAAATCTGGTGGTGTAGACACATCTGGAAGACGGTGCCGCGTTTTGAAGCGTAGCTGACACTCCACTTCCCTTGTTGTCCTGGCCCTGTCAGCTTGCTCTGTGCCACACGGTTTCTCCCCACAGCCACACACCATCTGCCACCCTCGCTCCTTTGGTTATGAAGAGTGTGTGTTTAGAGCTCATGAGACTGTGAGCCAGAAATAGATGCATCCACCCAGTAAATCTGGTAGAGAGTGGCAAATAAAGATCATGTGCAGCTGTCATCATTGTGGACACGTTGGGAACACTGCACACACCACCCTCATCCTATCCTGGGTCCTAGACTCTAAGCAGCATGGTACCATGGTCTGAATATTTGTGTCCCTCCAAATCCATATGTTGAAATGCTAACCCCAAGGTGGTGGCATTAGGAGGTGGGGCCTTTGGGAGATGGTTAAGTCCCGAGAGTTCTGCTCCTGTGAAAGAGATTAGTGACCCTAAAAAAGAGACCCCAGGGAGTAGCTCACCTCTAACACCAGAGCAAACAGCAAGAACAAGCCCTCTATGAATAGGAAATAGGCCCTCACCAGATATTGAATCTGCTGACACCTTGGTCTAAACTTCCCAGCCTCCAAAACTGTTGGAAGTAAGTTTCTATTGTCTATAATCCACCCAGTTGTGGAATCTTATTAGAGTAGCCTGAAAGGACTAAGATAGAAAGCAGCAGCATCTGTCAGGAGGGTTCCCACAGGCAGCCCCTAACCCTCCACGCACCTCTGCGAACCTTCCTCCCATTCTTCAAGCTGTTCAAAGTCCCCTCAGTGAGCCAGATTCTCTCCAAGCCCTGTCTTTTTCTTGGAGAGAAAGTAAACACCATATAAGAATGGCTTACAGGGGACCCCTCCAAACCCTCTACGGCACCTTCACCCTCCACCAAGCTTTTGCGGCTCTCTTGCTCCTGAAGAAGTTGTCTTACATTTCAGAGCCTCAGTTCCGTCCTGTGTAAAAGGGCATTTGTCCTCCCCACCTGTGGAGCTATTGGAAAGCAAATGGAGGGATGGGTTCAAATGTCTACAGAATTTCAGATCAAGGGCTAGAGAGCACGGTGTGGGCAACTGGGCATCCACACAGCCATTGACAGACGGTGGCAAAGCAAGCTGCCCCCTGAAAGCAGCCAGTAGTGAGGGCTCCTGGGAAAGGCAAGGCCAGGCCGGGGATGGGACCTGCTTGGCACATAGGATAAAAGCCATGGGCTGAGGTCTATGTTCACCCCTTTGGTGACACCACTTATTGCTCAGCTTTGTATAGTTAATGAGTGCCAGTGCTTCTATTCTATAGCATCAGATAACAGTTCTGTCTTAAGCACTTTAAAATATATCAGCACATCTAACCTCAGTTAAAAAAAAAAAAAAATCCGTAACATAGGCGGTGATATCGTCCCCAATTAACAAATGGAGAAACAAAGGCAGGACCTGCTCAAGGATTCTGGTCCTTAGACCCTGTTCCATTACCTCTCCTTACCTCATTCACCCATTTCCTCCTAGCCCCCTGTTCCAGCAAGTCGCGGATCTTGGTACAAAGACCACATGGCCTCTGCAGTGATCAGGGGCTTCTCTGAGGAGGGGAAAGGGCCAGGAGGGCAACATCCGTCCGACAGGGAGGTCAAGTAACTTGCTGGCCACCTGCTAGTGAGTGAATCTGGACAGGCTGGCTTCTGAGACACATACCAATGGCCTGTCTGGATGGCTTTGTCGAGAAGGTATTTGATACCTTGGTCCTTCTGCCACTCTCCCTTGGCCTTACCCCTCCCTCACCTGTCTCCCATTCTCTCAGCCCGTTCACGCCAACTCCTCTCCCCCATAACTCAGCTGCCTCCACAGCACGCCCGGGAAGTTGCAGCAAGAGAGGGAGCAGTGAGGGGCCTGGGCCAGCAGACAGGACACCTGGGCTCCAGCTCTGTTGCTGCCCACTCCCATGGGGCCTTGGACCTGGCATTGATCTATTTATCCATCCATTCATTCCTCCATGAGTTTATACTTTCCATATCTCCTGAGGGTGGCAGGAGGGTGGCAGCCAGGGAGGTCTATAAGGCCAAATGATACAGCAATCTGCTCAAGGTCATCTGAAACCACAATGGCCTCACCAAACATCCTGCCTGAGCCATATTCTAAAAGACAGTGGGATGTCATCCTGGGAGGCAGAACACAGATCCAGGGGGACTGGAGCCAGTTAGTTAATAGATGGCAAAACAGACATGAGCTGATGATGACAGTATCCCCAGAGAGGATGGGAATAGTGCTGGCATGACTCATGTAGGCCATTGTCCTGTGGATGGTGGCTACGGAATTCAAGTGCCTTTAGTGGACACACCACCTACTGGGCCAAGCTGAACATGGAATTGCCCTGCCTTCCAGGAGCCCACTGTCTGGTGGGATCAAAAGTGCACACTTGTGCACTGGGGGGCAGGGGCAGACAGGGGGTGACTCAAACCCCATATACCCCTATGCCACAGTGCACAGGGGCACAGACACATGTCAGCCCTTATGTCCTTCCCCATCCTTGGAGAAGATCCTCATCACTGCAGAATTCATGTGACCTTTGCACCAAGATCCATGACTTGCTGGTACAGAGAACTCAGCCAAGAGGAAATGGGTGAATGAAATAAGGAAAGGCATTGGAATGGAGGTCCAGGAACCAGGATCCTGGAGGAGGCCCTGCTCTAGCCTGTGCCACTACCTTCTCCAGGCCTTGCCTTCCTCACCTGTGAAGCCAGGGACTTGGCCAGCTACCTGGTACATATCTTCCCACCTTGTACTGACCATCTCTTCTCTGGGTGTCTGGGTGGCAAGTGTGAGCCTGTCAGGAACCAGCACACCAAGTGTGAACGGACATGACCCCCTGGCAGCTGCCAGTTCTTTCCGGGCTCCTGATGTTGTGGGAGGGGGTCTTTTCCTGTTTTAAAACAATGTAATTTTCTTGGAAATGAGTGAATTTTCTTGTTGGCTGCCAGCCAACTTGCCTCCTATCAGATTTCAATCCCTGACCTAGGTCTGGTCCTAGTTAGTGCCAGGACAGAGTGCAGGGGTAGATCTGGAAGGGGACATGGGGCAGCAGGTATATAGGGCTTCCTGGACCTTGGAGCTTCACCCTGTCCCATTCCCCTGCTCCTGCCCACCTCTTTAACTTCTGCCCTAATAACCCCTTTCTGTGTGTCCTTGAGTAAACAACTTTGCCTCACTGTCAAGTGGGAATAATAGTACCTATTTCACATGCTTCTCTGAGAATTAAGAAGAGTTAGTACATGTAAAGCACTTAGAACACCATCTGGCATACAGAAAATAAGGTACAAAATATTTTAAGTGTTGCTGTCATTATTACTGTGAACACGATTATCTGAATGCTGTGTGCCCTAATCCTAAGGCACTTCTCCCTACAGCCCTGACACTTTCTGAAATTCAGTGCCTCCACATTTTTCACATGCTCCTCTCTCTGCCTAAATGCCTTTCCCTGTCTGACGCATCTAGAAAATCTCCACTCATCCTTCAAGAGTCAGCTCGAGCTGACCCCCCTCCCTGACCCACTGAGTGGAAGAGTCCATCATACCCCCATTGTACTTGCTGCTGCTCTTTGTTCACATTTAGCTTAAGTCACACTATCTCATAGTTTATCTCCTGCCTCCACACTAGACCCTAAGCCACCTGAGGGCAGGGACCCTCCCTGATTCGTCTCTGTCTGACATAAGTGCAAAGCCCAGGACATGCCATAAGCATGGCTGGAAGACAGGAGAGGGGACATGTGCATGAAGAACTGTGATGCATGATGAGAATCACCATAGTGGAGGGACAAACAGACCTGGGTACCTAGGAGAAGGAGTCATACTCTTTAAGGTTGGGGGTGTTGAGGAAGATGAGATGAGGGTGGGGACTTTGGCTCTTTATAAAAGTGCTTCACAGGTGGAAACTGCCCTGCAGACACAAGTATGAGATTCCCATCTCATAGTCGTTCCCATCTCATGCTGTTCTCTGTGCAATCCAAGAACCTCATCATGTCGCTTAGTTTTTTTGTCATCAAAGTTGGACTCGAGGTTGCAGCTCTCATGGAGGAGTGCTCCACCCTCTGATCCCCAACCTCCAGCCCTAAACCGCCCCCCATCCTAAGAGGGAGCTGCTTCTCCCTTTCAGCTGCAGGTGGGATGGGAGTACAAGAGATACCAGCCAGCACATTGGTGACTGAAATGTTCAATGTTTACCTGCAGGTGTCCTGACCAGTTAGGCAAAGGCACCATTATTTAAGCGGAGAATTGGGGATCTTGGCCTTGCTCTTGGGACACCAGGTGTGCCAGTTACTACTTGCTCAAATTACTGCATGTTTTCTGTCTCCTGCTTGGACCCTGACTCATACCTTACGGCTCTTACTTTCTCATTGGTCTAATAGGTTAGGTCTGCAGGGAATCTGCCCCTCCAAGCCCCTGAACCCCTTTTCTAGCTGGTTGCTGGGACTCAGCTTCATCTTGTGGCCTCCGAGTTTCTTTGGTTGTAATTGGCCTTGAGTTCTCAAGCTGTGTGTGATTGGGAGGGAGTGTGTGCCATGTGTTTCTGATTCGGCTCTCCCATGCTCAAAGCCAATGTGATTCTGAGTGATATCTGATGGCCTTTGAGCCTCAGAAATATTTTCTCCAAGCCTTTTTTCCCTGCCCTCTCCATCCATGAAGAGGAAGCAGTTGTGGCCAAGAACTGGTCAACTCCAAGACTTGGTAAACCAGCCCTTCTTGATAGATCTTTGAGCCTAGGAGGCAACAGACAACCAGGATGAAGACCAGGCAATCTTTGTGATAGATGCACCCCATCTTGGCATCACCTTCCTCTGGAGACCATAGGGCACACATCTTCTCAGATGATCATACCTGTCTTGGCTCATTGATTTGGTAGTTTGAATGTGTTTCCCTTCTAGTGCATGATACACCTATTCAAAATCAGAAGACATTTTGATTTAGGTTCAGCAATTCTTGAGACTTTTCCTCTTCTTTCTCCTACTAATCACAGAAATATGAGTACATTCATTTGGTAAAATTTTATTCAACTCAATATGAATAGAATAGTTATAATATAGTTCCTATGCAGGACTCTTAAAGAGAAAATTTCCTGGTGTGGAGTTCTCAATGAGAGAAGCACCTGTACAGGACAAGACAGGCCTAATTCATTGAGGGGTGTGGGGTGCAGACAGGGACTCTCCCAGAACTGTCAAAACTTTCTCTGACCACTGTGTGATGCTCATGAGCAAGGTCAAGAGAGAGGCCCTAGGAAGAAGGGATGGCTGGGCTAAAAGCCTCCAGTTTACCATACATAAGGAAAGACATCTCAATCTTTACAAAAATGCTATCTGCCAAGCTGAGGAAGCTGTGGTTTCACAGTTCAAAATCCTCGCTTGTTTCTAGGCTGATTGCACCCATGCAGAACAATGTCCCCCCAATCTGACCATAATTTAGAGTTACAGAACCCCACTCAGGATCCCAGTGAGAAATCCTTCCTTCCTCCCTTCCCTCTTTCCTCGCCCTAGTGTTTACTGAGCAGCAGCTGTATGTCAGGTGCTGTGCTAGGCTCTGAGAACAGTGGATATACAAGGCAAGCCATGCAGGCCTTGGCTTCATAAAATGTCTTTAGAAATTAAAATTATTTTCAATTTAAGAGCAACATGATCCCTCTGAATTCCAAATGCCAACAGTGCTTGAGGACGGCTGAGTTTCTCCATGTTGATGTTTTCTCTGAAATAGTTTCCTTTTCCCTGTTTCGCATTGGGAAGGGATTCAAGAGAAAAGAACAAGGAGCTGGTGTTTGCTCAGTAAATACCTCCCGCTCCTTCCGACAACAGCGTCCCCTCTTCCTGCCCCTGAGGTATGAAAGGAAGTCCAAACCCCATTTCAGGCCTCCAAAGTTGGAGCTTCTCAAGTATTTTACCCCTGATAAAGCATGGATTTCAATGGTTCATCTCCAAAAGTTTTGTTATTGATTCCAGCCACATTTTGCAACACTTGGTTGGTTGCTAGTGTTTAAGAGCAGCACATTTCACGTTTTGGGTTTTTTTTAGCCCATTTTTTGTTGTTTCCCACATATTTCCAGTGAGTGAAGAGATTAGTGAGTGCATCTTTGTTCTTTTTTCCATAAAGGACAAAAGTTAAACATCCTGTTCTGACTGTAGAGAAACTTTTAAGGTTTCTGGAATCCATTAAAACCCAAAATGTCACAGGAAAGTTATTCTGGAGGCTGCAAAAACAATTTTACACTTCTGATGTCCATCGGGCATGTTTGCCGGTCCTTGGAAGGTATCACCACTTCTTTCCTCGCTCCCTTTGTCCTTCTCTCCTTCCTTCCAGAAAAATGGAAGGAAGCCAGTGTATGTAAGGCTAAGCATTTTACAAACATTATCTTATTTAATCCTCCCCACACCCCCTTCTGAAGCTGGGAGCAGCTGACTAGCTTGGCCCAAGTCACCCAGCCAGGGAGCCCTACCCACAGCTTCACCTTGCTGCATCTTTGCTGCTCACTCCCTCCTGCCACCAGCAACTCCAAGGTTTACACTCTGACACCCATGTACCATTCTTTACCCTAGTCTGTAGAAAAAGGTGTAGACATGGAAGCCAGGATGTTGGTGCAAGCCAGAAAAGGGGTAACATCTCAGCTAAAGACCATGTTTCCCTTTTGTAAGTGGAGGCACCGCTGCAAGCCTCACAGCCAAGAATGATTTCAGAGCATCTGGGTGCAGGATCCAGGGCAGCTCTGTAAACACACTCGTTCTTACACATTTTACTTCCTTGCAGGAGACAGGCAGTGGCTCTGAAGTCTGACGGTATGGCTGGGTGCAGGCAAAGCTATTACTGGTTAGTAAGGGCCAGATTGGCTGTGACAGGGCCTGAGAATGGGAGTCTCGTTGGCTGTAGCTTTGCAGTCAAAGCTGGGCCTTTGAAATCCACTAATAGCCCATTCCTGGACATTAAGGGCCCCCAAGGCCTTCCAGCCTGCCTTCATTTGGGCACTTGTTAGAAAGCTGGGAAGTAACAGCCTTGGATGGGATGGGTAGAGAGGAGAGGGGCCCCAGGGAGCACAACCATTGAATTGAAGCACTCACAGCCAAGTTCTGAAACACAGAAGGAACGTAGCCAAGGGCCTCCTCTGCCTGATCCTTCACCTCGTTCCAGTGTGTGCCTGGGGAATGTCCCAGGCCTCTCCTGGACTGGGAAGGGCTTGGGAGGTCTGTGCCGGTGATGATGAGGTTGGTGAACAAGGTACGCCATCTGGCTTGGGCATGCACTGGGTCAGAAGCACCAAGGAAACGTCCCTCCCAGAGCATGAGCCCTCATCTTTGGGAAGCAGATAGGATGGACTTCCTCTTGGCCTCACAGTGCTCCCCAACACCAGAGGAAGAGAGGATGTAAAGAAACATTCAGGATACCCAAAATCAAATTATGTCTCTTGAGCCTTCTCTGATCTCCTAGGAATTAGAAGTGCCCTTGCAGGATTTGGAAATGTGTTCTCTTTGCTCTTGGCAATCTTAACTAGCCCTAAGCTGAGGGGTCTGGCTGCTTTTGCCTCCCTAGGACTCTTTGCCATGTGACTTCTGAAGTACTAATTTAGGAGGTGTCCAGATTCTTCTTTTATAAATCAGAACATGGGGCTCAGAGGACAGGAGCCAGAGCTGGACAGAGAACCCAGTGTCTCAACTGGCTTCTGAGTTTCACAACCCTGTTTCCTGAATGCTCTGGGACAACTGCCTATGCTAAGAAATTTTGTTCTTTTGCATAAAGGTGAACTATCAAATGTCTAATAAAATCTCATTTAGATGTTAAACCTTAAGCAGAAGTTTGTCATGAGAGTTAGTTGGCCAGGTAAATCAAGAGTACCCGGCAGGTCCTGCATCTCAGCACTTGGGTGGAAGTCCAGTCCTATAAATCCATACCTCGAGGATAAAGTGTGTGGGTCAGCTTGTAGAAAAAGGAGCCAGCAAAGGAAGGGATGACAGGGTGTGAGACCACCAGTGAGGAGGAAACTGGGCCTCATCTCCTGCTCCTGCCTTGCTGGTCCCAGCTGCAGGCTAAGGGGATGACCACCCTCAGAGGCTGCCTGGGCCCAACTATCATGCTGAGGTTTGAAATAGACAAAACCTCACAGGAGTGCTGCTCGAGAGAGGGAGCAGATGGTTAGGCCTTGTGCCCAGTTCTGAGGAGGACCGCTTTATCCCCTCTCCCTCCAGCAGCTGGGTCTTCCTGAAGACTTCACCTGCCTCCCTGGAAGATTCCTCACTCCCCAGGATCTGGGAGTCATAGACACCAAGGGGTCTGAGTGGTCTGCTGAGAACAGAGGGCAGCAGGACTTGATCCACCCAAGGCAGGATTCAGGAGTGACTATTTGACAGGAAAGGGGCAACATGGAGCCTGTAGGGCTAACTGAGCCTCAATACTCCACCCAGTCCATGGAGGGGGAGAAGGCTGGGCTCCAGGCAGAAGGCACAGCCATGTTCCTCCTCGGTACAGCAGCATGCCCTGCTCTGTGCCATCTTGGGACAAGTCCATGGCATCACCTACCCTGGAGTTGGCAGACCTGCCACTTTGGGACAAGGTAGCAAGGTGGGAAGGGCAACTTCCTTCGAATTCCAGCTGAACCACTGTGTTATCCTGGGAACACTTCTTTAATCTCTGAGCCTCAGTTTCCTTATTCATGAAAGGGAGACAAAAATACCCACCTTCCAGCATCATTGCAAGGAATAATGAAATAAGGCAGATGTATAGCTCAAAGGAACGCTCCTGCTGGCTGTCTCTAATGTTAACTAAATGATGCCTGGCTGTGGTCCCTATCTTAGCCTCTTGAGTGTCTTTGTTCAAGAGCTGTTTTTGATGTGAAAAAGAAGGCTCACTTCTTACCACTGGAAAGGTCTCTAGTTATGCCTGTTTGTATAGCTTCTGTAACAAAGACCCCTTGTAAGATCACATGAGGGTCAAAACAGAGAGCAGAAGAAAGGTGTTTCATTGCATGGTGAAGCCAGTGTCTCTTAAGTTGATGTCTTTACTCGTGTCTGCCCTGGGCAGTCCTACTCTGTGCCATGTCCTCTTAGATAATTATGGTCTGGGGAGGATGTTTGGAGAGGCCTAACAGCAACCACAACACTGAAGCCTAGTGCTTCAAGGTGAGCAGGAACTGAAGGTGAGGGAGCAGAGACAGGTGGTCCAAGAAGAGGGTGCTGCCTCTTTGCAAGGCTGGGTGTGGAGACCCCAGTACGTGAGAGAGTTGCCAGGATGCACAGGGTGGCTGCATTCATGGGCATCTTAGTGCACAGCCCCTGAAGCCAGGGTGTGAAGGGCAAAACCACCAATCCAAGCACAGCAGTTGGGCTTTATCCTTTAGGCACTGAGGGACTGGCTAGCAAAGGCTTCTGAGCAGAAGTGGGAACTAGGTTCCTAAAAGACCAATCTGCCATCAAGGTATGGCCTAATTACATGGGAGTGAGGAGAGGCAAGGATCAGTTATATAGGCCTGCACAAGACAGTAATGTTGGGACAGGAAAAAACAACCCCACAGAAACTTCCAGAAAAATCCTGAGAACTTGCTCTGGAAAACTGGCCAGAGAATGGGAATGGACAGGAGAAAGGTAGAGGTGGAGCCTTGTTTCCACCTTTTACAAACTCTTTGCTTAAGTCCTAATTGCAGTGAGTGAGGTAAATACTCAGGCAGGGTTGGGGTGAGGAGAGGAAAATGGTGATGGAGGTCATACTGTGTGTCAGTCCCACACAAGTGCCCAGTGGACCTTCACAATAACCCCAAGATGTAGTCATTATCATCCTCAACTTGCAGACAAGGACACTGAGGCTTAGAGAAGCTAATGTTTACTCAAGGACACACAGCTAGAATTGTGAAAGTGAAGGTTTCAAGATAGGTCCTGGGCTTCTCACTGGCTTCTTGAGATCCTTGGGGTTCCCAAGTGGGAACAGGATCTTAGGGCCTGGTAGAACTGGGTTTTGGATATTGGGACCCTTTTCCCTACTGCCATGGCCAGAACACTTATCTGCCTACGTCACTCAGTGTATGGGCAAGAGACCTCTCCTCAGTGTTACATGGATTTCGAAGAAGATCTCGGGAGGCCTGAGGCAGGGGAAGGAAAGTCAGCCCAATGAGAAAACCCAGTGAGGCACCATCAGTTCCTAACAAGCAAACTGAGGCTGCTTCCAAACACTCTGGGAAAGGGCTATGAACACAAGGAGGAAATTTTGAAAGAATCATGATTTTCCTTAGTGTAGATCAGGGTTTCTGAACCTCAGCACCACTGACAGTTCAAAGACTTTTTTTCTGTTTTTCTGGTTTTTATTGGTGCATTATAATTATATATGGCAGTGGGATTCACTGGTACGTATTTGTCCATGTGCATAACATAATTTGGTCAATCTCATTTCCTAATACCTCCCCTTTCCCTCCCCTTCCTCTATTCCATTGGTATCCCTTCTGTTTTCATGGGATTCCCCACCCCAGGTTTGTTTCCCTTTTTCCTTTCTAGCTCCCACATATGAGAGAAAACATATGACCTTTGACTTTCTTAGTCTGGCTTATTTCACTTAACATAATGCTCTCAAGTTTCATCCATTTTTCTGCTAATGACATAATTTCATTCTTAGTTATCACTGAATAAAACTCCATTGTGTATATATACCACATTTTCTTTATCCATTCGTCTGTTGATGGACACCTACTCTGGTTCCATAATTTGGCTATTGTGAATGGTTCTGCTACAAACATAGATTTGCAGTATCACTATTGTATACTGACTGATTCTTTACAATAAATACTGAAGAGTGGTACATCTGGATCATATGATGGTTCTGTTCCTAGTCAGTAAAGACTATTTTTTAGAACAGTGTTAGGTTTCACAGCACTGAGAGGAAGGTACAGAGATGTCCCATGTACCTCTTGTCCCCACACATGCATAGCCTGCCCGCAATGTCAACATCCCCCACCAGAGTGAAACATTTTTTACAATCGATGAGCCTACAATGACACCTCATTATCACCCAAACTCCATAGTTTACATAGGCATAGCTTTGGTGTCATACATTGTATGGCTTTGGACCAATGTATAATGATATGCATCCATAATGATAGTGTCATACAGAGTATTTTTACTGCCCTAGAAGTTCTCTGGGGTCCACCTATTCAACCTTCCCACCCTGCTAACCCCTGGTAACAACTGATATTTTTACTATCTTCATAATTTTGCCTTTTCCAGAATGTCATATAGTTGGAATCATACAGTGCATAGCCTGTTCAGATTGATTTCTTTCATTTAGTGATATACATTTAAGTTTCCTCTACATCTTCGTGATTTGTTTTCGTTTCTTTTTAGAGCTGAGCAGTACTCCATTGTCTGGATGTACTACAACTTATCCATCCATTCACCTACTGAAGGACATCTTAGTTGCTTCCAAGATTTTTAAATTATGAATAAAGCTACTATAAACATTTGTGTACAGTTTTTTATGTAGACATAACTCCTTTGCATGAATATTAAGGCATGTGATTGCTAGTTCATATGGTAAGAGGGTGTTTCATTTTATAAGAAATCACCAAACTGTCTTCCAAAATGACTGAGTCATTTTGCATTCCCACCAGTGATAAATGAGAGCTCCTGTTGCTCCATATCCTCTCCAAATTGATGCTGTCAGCTTTCTGAACTGTGATCTGTCTGATGGGTGTGTAATGGTATCTCATTATCACTTTTAATTTGCATTGCCCTGATGATGTATGATGTGGAGTATTGTTTTATAAACTTATTTTCCATCTATATATCTTCTTTGCTGAGGTGTCTGTCTGTTTAGGCCTTTGGCCTGCTTTCTAATTGGATTGTTCATTTTCTTATTGTTGAGTTTTTAAAAGCTCTTTGTACATATTAGGAAATGTCCTTTATCACACATATCTTTTATCAATATTTCCTCCCAATCTGTGGCTTGTTTTTTCATTATTTTGACAGTGTCTTTCACAGAACAGAAATTATTAATTTTAATGAAGTCTAGTTTATCATTCTTTCTTCATAGATTGTGAATTTGGTGTCCCATATAAGAAGGTCTAGAAAAGTCTTTTCCTGTATTATCTTCTAGGAGTTTTATATTTTTGTGCATCACATTTAGGTCTGTGTTATATTTAGAGTAAATGTTTGTAAATTGTGAATTGTTGTGTCTTGATTCTTTTTTATCTTTTTTTTTTTTTGCAGTTAGGTGTCTATTTTTTAGCACTATTTATTGAAAAGACAGCATTTGCTTTATTTTATTGCCTTTGTTCCTTTATCAAAGATCACTTGACTATGTTTTTATAAGTCTATTTCTAGGCATATTGTTCAGTTCCTTTTGATCTCTTTGTCTGTTCTTTCCCCCAATACTACACTGTCTTAATTGCTATAGCTTTGTGATATATGTTGAAGTTGTGGATACTTTCATTCCTCCAACTTTGTTCTTCCCTTTCAATTTTGTATTCAATATTCTGAGGGATTTTTTTTTTTTTTTTTTTTTTTTTTTTTTTTTTTTTTTTTTTTTTTTTTTTTTTTTTTTTTTTTTTTTTTTTTTTTTTTTTTGCTTCTTCACATGCATTTTAGAATCAGTTTGTCAATATTCAAAATATTACCTGCTTGGATTTTGTTTGGGATTTCATTAAATCTGTAGATCTAAGATGGGAAGAACTGACATCTTAACAATATTGAGTCTTCCTATCCATGAACGTGGAATATCTCTCTATTAATTTTGTTTCTCTTTGATTTCTTTCACAAGAATTTTGTAGTTTTCCCTATATGTTTCTTGTATCTATTTTGTTAGACTTACACTTAAGTATTTGATTTTTTGATGTGAATGTTGTGTTTTTAATTTCAAATTTTACTTGTTCATTACTTGTATATAGGAAGACAACTGACTTTTGTATGATAAATTTTTTTTGTTTGAGTTTGGGTTTTGTAGGGTTTTTTTGTTGTTGTGATTTTGGAATTGTTTTGGCAATTATTTCAGATTATCTACATAGATTATCATGACATCTGTGAACAAAGACTGTTTTATTTCTTCCTTCCTGATAAGTATGCCCTTTATTTTCTGTTTTTTTAATCACATTAACTAGGACTTTCACCATTATGTTGAAAATGAGTGAGAGGGGACATCCTGGCCTTGCTCCTGATTTTAGTTTCTTGCCATTAAATATAAAGTTAGCTATAGATCTTTTTCGTAGATATTCTTTATCAACTTAAAGAAGTTCTCTCTATTCTTAGGTTACCAAGACTTTTTATCATGAATGTATTGGATTTTTAAAAATTTTTTTGTTTTGTTTTGTTTTATTTAGGCTTACATGTTAACAGTGTAAATTGACTCATTGTACATAGATAGAGGTTAACATATCAATTCTCTAGTTGTAAGTTGTATAGAATCACAACATATATGCAGTCATACATAAAGTTAGGGTTATTATAACCATCATATTCCATCACCCTTGCTGTCCCCATGTCCCCTCCTCCTTCCCACCCCTGTGAACAGAGAGCCACCATTGTTCCCATGTCCTTCCCCACATTATGGATCAGCATCCGCTTATCAATGAGTACATTTGGCATTTGGTTTTCTGAGATTGGCTTACTTCACTTAGCATGATATTCTCCAATTCCATCCATTTACCTGCAAATGCCATAATTTTATTCTCTCTTATTGCTGAATAATATTCCACTGTGTATATATACCACAGTTTCTTTATCCAGTCATCTATCGAAGGGCATCTAGGTTGGTTCCACAGTTTAGCTATTGTGAATTGAGCTGCTATAAACATTGAAGTGGCTGTAGCACTGTAGTACGCTGTTTTTAAGTCTTTTGGGTATAGACCTAGGAGTGGGATAGCAGGCTCAAATGGTGGTTCCATTCCAAGTTTTCTAAGGAATCTCCATATTGCTTTCCAGATTGGTTGTACCAATTTGCAGTTCCACCAGCAATGTATGAGCGTGCCTTTTTCCCCACAACCTCGCCAACACTTATTGTTGTTTGTATTCTTGAAAATTGCCATTCTGACTGGCGTGAGGTGGAATCTTAGGGTAGTTTTGATTTGCATTTCTCTGATTGCTAAAGATGTTGAACATTTTTTCATATGTCTGTTGATGGATTGTATATCTTCTTCTGTGAAGTTTGTGTTCAGCTCTTTGGCCCATTTATTGATTGGGTTGTTAGATTTTTTGGTGTTAAGTTTTTTGAGTTCTTTATATATCCTAGAGATTAGTGCTCTATCAGATGTGTGTGTGGCAAAGATTTGTTCCCAGGATGTCGGCTCTCTGTTCACTTCATGATTATTTCTTTTGCTGAGAAGAAGCTTTTTAGTTTGAATCCATCCCATTTGTTGATTCTTGATTTTACTTCTTGTGCTATAGGAATCTTGTTAAGGAAGTATGGGCCTAATCCGACATGATGAAGATTTGGGCCTATTTTTTCTTCTATTAGACGTTGGGTTTCTGGTCTAATTCCCAGGTCCTTGATCCACTTTGAGTTGAATTTTGTGCATGGTGAGAGATAGGGGTTTAGTTTCATTTTGCTGCATATGGATTTCCAGTTTTCCCAGCATCATTTGTTGAAGAGGCTGTCTTTTCTCCAGTGTACGTGTTTGGCTCCTTTATCTAGTATAAGGTAACTGTATGTAAGTGGGTTTGTCTCTGTGTCTTCTATTCTATATCATTGGTCTACATGTCTATTTTGATGCCAGTACCATGCCATTTTTGTTACTATAGCTTTGTAGTATAATCTGAAGTCAGGTATTGTGATGCCTCCTGCTTCACTCTTATTGCTAAGGATTGCTTTGGCTATTCTGGGTCTCTTATTCTTCCAAATGAATTTCATGATTGCCTTTTCTATTTCTATAAGGAATGACATTGGGATTCTAATTGGTATTGCATTGAATCTATATATTGCTTTGGGAAGTATGGCCATTTTGACAATATTGATTCTGCCTATCCAGGAGCATGGGAGATTATTCCATCTTCTTAGGTCTTCTTCAGTTTCTTTCTTCAGTGTCTTGTAGTTTGCATTGTAGAGGTCTTTTGCCTCTTTTGTTAAATTGATTCCCAAATATTTTATATTTTTTGAGGCTATTGTGAATGGGATAGTTTTCCTAATTTCTCTTTCAGAGGGTTTATCACTGATGCATAGAAATGCAATTGATTTGTGGGTGTTGATTTTATATCCTGTTACTTTGCTGAATTCATTTACTAGTTCTAAAAGTTTTCTGGTAGAATTTTTTGGGTCCTCTAAGTATAGAATCATATCGTCTGCAAATAATGATAGTTTGAGTTCCTCTTTTCCGGTTCGTATCTCTTTAATTTCTTTTGTCTGTCTAATTGCTCTGGCTAGTGTTTCCAGGACTATGTTGAATAGCAGTGGTGAGAGAGGGCATCCCTGTCTAGTTCCTGTTTTCAGAGGGAATGATTCCAATTTTTCTCCATTTAGGATGATGTTGGCCTTGGGTTTAGCATAGATAGCTTTTACAAAGTTGAGGTATGTTCCTTCTATTCCAAGTTTATCTAGTGTTTTGAGCATAAAAGGGTATTGTATTTTGTCAAATGCCTCTCTGCATCAATTGATAAAATCCTATGATTCTTATCTTTAAGTCTATTGATGTAATGTATTACATTGATTGATTTCCGTATGTTGAACCAACCTTGCATCCCTGGGATGAACCCCACTTGATCATGGTGCACTATTTTTTTGATATGTTTTTGTA
>PVHX01026308.1:0-21032 GCA_004024805.1 Geosciurus inauris
ATTACTAGTTAGGCTGTGAAAACAAATGTTTTAATTCCATTTTTGTATGTGTCCCATTTAGACTCAACCAAGGGCTACTCTGCCAGTGGATAAAAACAACTTATCTAAAATGGTTGACTTACTCCTTACACATGGCATGCAAATATAGATCATTTCTTGTTTTTATTTAGTTTACCAATGTTATTTTTGTTCTTACTGTTTTTATTCAGGATTCACTTGAATTTAATTTATCCAAGATCTTATTCTAACTTTTCTATTACTTCTTTATTCCTTTACACTATTTGAATGAATGAAGTGAGCCATTAGAGAAAAACAGTTCTACTACTGGCAACTTGTGATGCATTTCCCAGCCAAAGCTCAACTGCTTTAACATTTTCTAGCAGTTGTATACTTAGCAACTGCATGCTATTTTTCCAGCTCTCTCTCTGCCTTCCAGCTCACCTCAAAGATGAAGCAATTATATGTATCTTCAAAGGTTTTTAGGTCAAAGTTTGATAGCCCCCTTTTATCTAGAGCATTTTTCTTTAGCCTTGTGTCAACTTTTCACTTTACACATGATTTCTTTTCAAAGCCTTAACCTGTGAAATTTCTTTTCTATAGACTATTGGATTATTCATTTCCTCCTAC
Organism: Geosciurus inauris; assembly: GCA_004024805.1. Taxonomy (NCBI): domain Eukaryota; kingdom Metazoa; phylum Chordata; class Mammalia; order Rodentia; family Sciuridae; genus Geosciurus; species Geosciurus inauris. Next base: position 628 of record PVHX01026308.1, read on the forward strand.
TTATATTCAGTGAAAACCCTGACCTGAGCTGGAATTGTCATGAAATACAAGATAAGCTTTCCTAGCATATGCTTAGAAATGGGCTGGTCAATAATAAGAGTTTCCATACCTTAGCCCATTTATCTGCAGTGCTTCCCAAGTACGGTGTCACGAATCATAAGCAGTATGTTTAATATCTTTTCATACAGTTTGGTGAAACTAAACTCACTAATTTATGAAAAGCTCTGTTTTTACCTCTGAAATACCAGTCCTTTATGTTTTTTTGTTTTGCCAATAAATAGGTTTTAACATCAAATGTGTGTCTATATAAAGTTAGTCATACCAGGCTGGGGCTGTAGCTCAGCGGTAGAGCGCTTGCCTTGCATGCGTGAGGCCCTGAGTTCGATCCTCAGCACCACATACAGAGCAATAAAGACATTGTATCCATCTACAACTGAAAAAATATAAAAAAAAATAAAATAAAAATAAAGTTAGTCATACATGAGACTTACAGATGTTTTCATTGAAAAGTGACACCTAAAAAGATCACTTCTACTCAGTTTATTTATCCTGTCATACTCATAATTGTGGACTATTTAGAATGAACTAGAAAAATAACATTTAATGTTCTTACAGGGCAGATATATTAAATTAAATATAATCAAATCCTACTTATCCTGAATTAGAGAATAGGACATTCTTGTTAAATGAATACTACAGTTAGCTGAAAATTTGAAACATTGATTACCAATTTAACAATAGCACTAATTATACCTTTAGCATTTTCTTTATGATTCACAAGATGCCTCATAGACTTGAGTAATCTTTATAAACATCCATTATTATCATTGTACAGAATTTGAATTTTTATTCAGACTCAGGCTAGAGAAAACTCTATAGTCAATAAATATATTAACAATAATATGTTTTTCTCTAACCATGGAAAATTTAATTATAACATTTTTAAAGAAGAAAGGCAGAGAAATGATCATCAAGATAGTAACAAATAGGCTTTAGAAATTGAGGTTAACAAGGTTGGACTTTTAATAAGCACATTATACTTTAATTATACTTGAAAACAAGGTGAAAATCAATTCAAATTATTTATTTTCTGTCCTGTGTTAGGCCCTGTGTTAGAGAAAATTTAAGGAAGGAGGAGTTTAAGGACTAATTCTACCTCATCTGTGTATACCCAGCTCCTGTGTTAATGCCCAAGGTGCATAATAGACACTCAATGTTATATGAGAGGATGTGTGCTCAAAATAATATTCCATTTCATGACCTCATTTTTGTCACTTGGCTGTTGTTAGTTTTGTGATCCAATATGGCAATGTATTAGAATGTGAGTTATATTCAAATTTTAATCCTTTGCATACCATTGTTAATGATAGCTTTATGGTGATATATGCCATATTATTTACCCATTTAAAGTGTAAAATTCAAGTTTTAAAAATATATTTACAGAATTGTCCAAACATCAGCATTCAATTTTAGAACATTTCCATTGCCCCCAAAGAAATTCCATATCCATCAGCATTTGCTCTCCTTTTACCTCCACATCCTTCAGCCCTAAATAACCTTTAGTTCCTATTTCTATAGATTTATTTATTCTGGACATCTTATGTGTATATACTATTGTTATTATATAGTTTAATTTATAGTTAGATTATATAGCTTATATATTTATATATATATTTACATATTTATTGTATAGTTAGATTTATATAGGTATATTTTCTTTTTAAAATACAAAGAAGTCAATTTTTATTATCTTTTCAATTCATAGGGATACTTTAAGGATGAATATGGGTGTAAACACTAATGCTAATGAGAAGATGTAATAGAAGTCCAAGGAAACATGGAACTAAATCAAATTCACTTACTAATCCAAATAATTTTTAAAAATCTAACTTGCCTTAGGTTTGAAGCTATCGTTCCTTGAAATATGCATTTATATTAGAGTTTGTTAATACACATTTACTAATTGTTCATATACAAAAGTCTGATTTACTACCACATCTCGTCATGACTTTCTTGATAATTGGCTGCATGGTGTAGTAATTAACAGATACAATGTGTTTTAGCATATAAGTAAAATTCAGTTTTTACATTTAGATAATGAAGAATTTGAAAAGCCAAGAATTCTATGGGCTCTCTATTTCAATATGAGAGATTCTTCTGATATCAACAGGAACTGTTATAATGATTTACCATCCAACGTTTATGTCTGCTCTGGACCAGATGCTGCTTTAGGAAACGATAATGCAGTCAAACAGGTAAGGATGTTGGTATTTCTTAGCTTTGTATTGAGTTAGTTTTTCTCCGCTCTGAGAAAAAGGAAGAGTCTAGAAATTTAATACCATTAAATTTGGTACCATCATTTAATACCATCTCTGCATTTGAGCCAGATACATTTGATTTGTTTTGTTTTGTTTTGTTTTTGTTTTCTAACCAGGGATTGAAACCAGGGAAATTAACCTCTGAACAACATCCTCAGTCCTTTTTTGTTTTTAATTTTGAGATACGTTCTTGCTAAGTTGCTGAGGGTCTTGCTAAATTACTGAGGCTGGCCTCAAACTTGCAATCCTCCTGCCTTAGCCTCTCAAGTTATTGGGATTATAGGGGTGCACCACATGGCCAGTTAAACATTTTTTCTATAAACTGCAAAGCTACTTTTGATGTAATTTATCAGATATTTTAACTGCATTGAATATATTGATGAATTGTGAGAGATGAATTATGAGTTCCATTATGACTATAAGGATAGAAGATGTTTAAAATACATATTCATAAAAATGAATTTATAATGTCAGTATTGAAAAAAGTTTTGTTTCTGATTTAAATAGTTGGCCAGTCTGTTATTTATAAGCATTTCTTCCTTGATAAGCCTGTCCTTTCAAGAAGGGTATATCTAGTAAAAGGCATACAAAATGTAATTTTACAATGGTTTTAATGCAGTTTTTTAATCTTGAAAAAGAATGATAACATGGCTTATTACATTTAATATGATTCCATTAATGCTTTGATATAAGCCATTGTCTCAAGAGCTACTATTATAGCTGTTGAGGGGTATAGTAAGTACCAGTGGAAGTTAATGATAGTGCTCCTGGGCAAGGCTGTAAAGAGGTACAGACTGATACAAGTTGCCAAAAGTGAACTGTGTTTCCATTAAGTGGAAAATTCATATGCATATACAATTTTCTGCCCTTGACAGGAAAGAAAAAATCAAGTTTTTTCAGACACAAGCCTAAACTTTTCTCAGAAAGATTTGGCACATCTGTCTATTAATAAATGGATAATTTAACATTGTTCTAAGACCACATATGTCAGGGTTCTAATTTCATTCACACCAGTAGCAGGAATGTAGCCAATGGCCTCATTGAGCATTTAATCTAAGTTTTAGTCATAGCAGCAAGGTTATGATAAATGACCACAATTCAGACATTTATGGTATTTGCAGAATGTCTTTGTACCTCACCTTTAGAGTCTAATGGTGACCTTGGGAAATCATATTCAGCCAGTAAAGTCTAACAAAATCAGGAAGTCACAATTCTTATCCTCATATTTTATTACTATAATAGGAATTTAAGATGGCTCAATATCTGCATTTATGGTGTAAACTGATCAAGTAATTTTTACTTTGGTGGTCCAATTTATTGCAAGCAGAAATTGCCAACAAGTTTTTAACCAAGTAGCTTAGGTTGTTTTTACCCCTGAATAAACTCTAATTTTGGAGGGTAGAGATACCAGGATTAATCCAGGGTACTCTACCACCAACTGTCTCCATCCTTTTTCATCTTTTAAAACAAGGTCTCACTAAATTGCCCAGGCTGGACTAAAACATGTATCCTCCTGCCTCAGCCTCCCAAGTTGCTGGGATCCCAGGCATGTGCTATTGTACCCAGCTATAAACATTATTTTTTAATCCACAAAAATGTCAGGCATTTTAAATAAGAGCTTATAATAATACAAGTGCTAATATGATCTCAATTATATGCTACAAGATTATAGTTAAGGGATAATTTTATTGTGAAATAATTTGCTTTCTAAGGAGATAATATTCAGGGGGCAAATATTATCAAATTAGAAAACACTATAATGCCAGTTTTGGTACTATTCATTATATGCTATTAAATGTAAGTAGTTTTAAATTTGTTACATAGCTTTTGCACTCAAATATCCGTTGTGGGAGAAATATAATAATGTATACTTTAAAGAACATCAATAATATGTATAAATAGCGAGTTTATTCAGATAAACTGCATTCTGATTCCAGTATATGTCCCATGGTTATCTCAGTCACTAATTGTGGTTTCTATTTTCAAAATGAAGAATTTTATTTCTAAAAGTTCTCAGAACATCACCTAGGTTTTGCCCATGAAAAAACATAAATCCCTGGATATTTTTTTTCTTTTTCCCTTTTTCTTTCTAATAAAATACTCCATTTTAGCAGTTGAAAAGTTTGTAAATGTATAAAGGAATTATAAGTTTCTTCCTATTTACCAGCTTATGACTTGAAGATACACTGATAATATAAAATGAGCTGTGTTTAAAGCCCACAAGTTAGAAGTGTGTAGGAAGCCTGTGCATGCAACTCAGTGGTAGAGCACTAATGTAGCTTGTGTGAGGCCCAGGATTCAAACCCTAGTACTACCAAAAGGGGGCGGGTATAGAAGTGATGAGAACCTTACAGAGAGGGATTTAATAGATGTGCAGCAATTCTTCATCATAATCAAAGACAACACAATTGAAATAGTCAGGGTGAAAGGAGTAGCATCTTCCCCAGCCCAGTATATAATCGTCATGGTATGTTTGAGGAAGTACAGGTTAAGGTATAAGTAAAGCCAAACATCTGAGAGGTAGAAGTTCAAAAAAGTGGTAGATAAGACCAGAGAAAGCAGGCCTGAAGAATTTTATATGCCATACTAGGGATCTTATAATTTACCATTAGTTATGGGGAATCATTGTAAATAAAAAGTGGAAAAACAGAATTTCATTTTTCATACACCCTTCTGAGGGTAACATAGAAGTGGAATTACCTGAGAAAACTCTAGAGGCAAGGAGACTAGCTCAGTTCAGAAACTGTCGGAATTGTATTCTCTGTGCAAGATGGTGCATGCCTAAACTATGTCAGTGGAGAAAGAGCAAATAGGATCAAGAAGTAGAAAATGAAATTGCCTGAATTTGCCGATTGTTTGCATGTATGGAGTAAAGGGGAGAGAGAACGTCTACAGGCAGACAAGATAAGGATATGATACAAAAAGATCATTAGGAGAACTGAAATGTGAAGGAGGAATTTCACCTAGGTCTTCCTTTTGCAGAAGGGGCTAAATGTCTCCAGCAGAGGCATATGGTGAGTTCCTGGGGTGGAGAACAAAGCAGACATCTCTAAAATTTAATGTCAAGATATTCACAGTAAACGATATAGTATTACTTATTAAAATCACTCTGCTGGACATTAGATACTCATCACTTACTCATTTTGTAACTGAAAATGTATATCATGTGACCAACATCTCCCCATTTCCCCGTGGCCAGGCCCTGACAACAGCCCTTTTATGCCGTTTCTATGAGTGTGATTTTCTTTGATTTCTTGTGTAAGTGAGACCATGCGGTATTTCAGGTGCCTAGCTTATATCACTTAGCATAATATTCTCCAGTTTCATTCATGTTGTCTCAACTGACAGGATAGTTTATTTGAAATTTGATAAGAGAACAGATGTTAACTGACCTCACTGCATGCACCCACACACTATGGTAGCTACATTCATTAATTTGATTATGGTAATCATGCAGTGTATATCATTACATTGTATACCTTGAATAAATATACTTATGTCAACTAAATATTTAAAATACCCATAATAAATGTCCTATCCAGAAATATACTCTTGAAGTATATCCACCTGTCCTTGCCCCTTCTTTCAGATCCACTTCAAAACTCATAAGCTCGCCAGGCACACTGGCACAAGCCTGTAATCTCAGCACTTTGAGAGGCTGAGACAGGAGAATCATGAATTCAAAGCCAGCCTCAGCAATGGCAAGCCACGAAGCAACTCAGTGAGACCCTTTCTCTACATAAAATACAAAATAGGGCTGAGGATGTGGCTCAGTGGTAAGTACCCCTGAGTTCAATCCTCGGTACCAAAAAAAAAAAAAAAAGAAACTCAAAAGTTATTATTTATTATCCCTCCACTCATCCCTAAAAATCATCTGATGCAGGAGTCCAGATGTTAATTAAGTTAGGTTTTACAGCCCATATAGTCTCTATTGTTCCTTCAAAACTCTGCCATTATTAGGGCAAAAGCAGCCATAGACAATAGTTAAGTGAATGAATGTGACCGTATTCCAGTAAAACTTTACTTATGAAGCGAAGCAGCAGTGTAGATTTGACCTGTGGGCCATAGTTTGTCAACCCTTGGTCTAACCAGTCACCTTGTGTGTACATCAGGAAGAAAAGTGAAGTGAAGCATATACCTTAAGACCCTTTAATGACTCCCTTTTACCAATATGATAGAGTAAAAGCTCCCAAGCATGACACAGATCCTTATCTGATTAGTGAGGTAATGGATTGTATTTCTATTAGTATATAGTATGAATGTTATTATATTCTCAACAGTCTGAACACCTGATAATGAACTTGGTCAAATGATGCCATCTTTGGAGGGTGGACTTGAATGGATGGATGTATAGAAATAGAGGGAGAAGTTGTACTTTGGTGATAGAGTGTATACCTGTCATGCATGAAGCCCTGGGATCAATCCCCAGCAATGCAAAAAAAAAAAAAAGAGAGAAAAGCCATAGAAATGTGAGAAAGCCACTTTTTAGAAGGTCATGCATATGTATACTGGTAAAGAATTATAACTACATGAAAGAAAATTTTAAGGGTGCCACTTATTTTTTTAGATAGTGCCTGAACTGCACATATATTTTAAGCTGATGTCTAAACTATTTTGTGCTTTCATTCTTGGCCAGGCTGAAACAATTTTCCAGAGTATATGCCCCAATGAAGACTTTTGTCCACCCCCACCAAATCCTGAAGATATTGTCCTTGATGGAGACACTTCACAACCAGAGTCTGCAGAATCCAGTGCCATTCCAGAAGCCAACTCAGAGACTCCCATAGAAAGCACAACCCTGGGAAACCCAGAGGAGTCCTCTGAATAAAGGATGTATACCAAATTCAATACCCCACTTTGGAAATTTTCATGGGCCTCAGAATCTTCTTGATGTAAAAAAAAAATTTAGGAGTCAGCAGCCAGTTGACATGCAGAATTATAAGAAGAAAGAGGTCAAAGAAACCCATAAGGGAATTTTCCTTAAAGAGGACATTCCAGTAATACAAAGCACTTATAAAGCACATTGACTTACTTGCCTATTTTAAATACCAAACCTATGAAATTAGCAGGTAAAAATTATCAATGAACTAATTGCTGGGAATATACCTATGGATTTAAAAGTAATCCTATGCATTGTTAATTCTGTGGTGTTAGGACAACTTATTTTTGCCACTTTTGATCTGTATTTGAAAGCTACATCTTTAGAATCAGCTCACATATCTCCTTTGATTATTTATTAAAATTACAGATATGAGCGTATGACAAAAGATAAAAGCATATGTAAATTCAGTTGAGAAAAACTAAAGAATCAAGATCCAGGCCAAAGTGTGTGTTTAGAATAAAAGTTTGTTTTGTTTTCTGTGTTTACAAGAATATAAAATGCCAATATTAAGATATTTAGGCACTTCTACAAACAAATCTGAAGTCCATTACTCAGTAATGTTTTAAAATAGTAATAATATTTGTATGTGAATCTTTGACACACTAAAAAGCTCAATAATGAAATCATGAAAGAATGAAAGGAAAAGTTTAGATAGGATGCCTGATATTTGGAAATTCTATGGCATTAAGTAACTGGAACATTAGCCTAATTGTCTGTCTGTAGACATAATTTAGGCATAGTTGTGCTACTGATGTTAGGCAAATAGTTTGTCTTCTGAGCTTGTTTCTCAGTATGTAAAGAAGAAACAATAATCAGCTTACTGTGTGACAGTGATTATGAAGATAACAGCAATGCCTTAGAACTTTTTTTCAGGAAAATTTTGTTTCAGAATTTTCTCATTGACTTGGGAATGAATATCAAAGAAACTCATGCAGAAAATAATTGCTTGTCATAAAAAATAGATCATGTTTTTAATTTTATTAGGCATTTTAAATGAATATTATCTCTGAAATTAGTATTCAGTAGTCTTTATAGACCATTAAACATAGTAACACGTAGATTTCTAGTTTTGAATATTACTAAGGCAAACACTCTCTAAATTCTACATATTCCTTTTCTGACAGGTAGGCCTGAAACCATAAAGGTCTCCAAATAGAGTGTAACATTTCTTAAACCCTAATACACACTCCAAATAAAAGTATGAGAGTATATACACAGGCAGCAAATCTACTTACAGCAACAATGTCTGTATTTAAATTTTCCTAATGCCAAGCTCTGATGGTTTACTTCTTTTGAGCAATAGTTTGAACTTAGAATTGCTTGTAAATAAATAAACAGACTTGAAGCCTCTTGTCACATAGTTTGGCTTTTATCGCCTCTCAGGGAGCCATAGCTCCAGTGGAAAGCACATAGTTCTTACACACTTAAGCTGCAAATGGTCCCTGACCTCCCCAGGTTCTGGAGAAGGTCTTGAAGCTAGTTGTGACAGTCATAGATTCATTGGAAATGGAAAGAACCAAGGAATGTAGCTCTTGATTCACCTTTCCAACCCCCTCAGATAGAGCCAAATCCAGAAAAAAGGAAATCTCCAGCTCCTCATGCTTTTCCTGTCCCCGCCTCTCATTGTTCAGCACCTCCCCTGTCTTACTTGCCCTCTCTTTCCCTCTCTTCCCCTTTTATAATATCACACAAATCAGGGACAGTAGAATCACATTATAACCTAATTTGTTATAAGGACTCAGATCTTTTTTAACTCAAATCATGTCTCCTGAAGCCCAATTAGGGCAATGCACTGAATGCCTAGTACATAACCATATGTATACCAAGTATTGGTCTTGCCCTTCAATACCAGCAATATAAAAGGTTCCACTATATGAGAGTATTAAATATAATATAATTGCAGTAAGTTGTATCAATAAAGATACTACACTTTTTTATAGTCTTATAGAGTTAAGGGCCTCCTGAATGTAGATGCACATTTATGTAAACAGACAATCAGGGTAGGCCTAATATAACTAAGAATTTTTCAGATAGCCTTACTGCAGCTGTCTATATGTAGAACAAGAAGCTAATTCGTACTCTCATGGCCCAGTCCAAGTTGCACCCCATTTCATTCATTCAACAATATCAGAATATCTCTTCCATGCCATTTATTAAATACTGTTGAAATGTTTAAAAGCTCCTGAGTATGATTGGTGATGATTACAATGCTATACAACTGCTAAGAACCTTGTTACAGAATTCTATTTCTCGTTGCCTCAGAATGTAATAGATATTATTCCAAGAGCTTTCTCTTCAGTTACCTTAATACTTAAAATACTTGTTTTTGCAGATTTTTAAGTCAAAGTAAGAAAAAAAAACTTTTGATTTTGTTGCAAAACTTTAAACATGAAGACGTAAGAGTAAAATTTATGTACATAATTACAAAAAATGTCAGCTAATTAAAAATTTTTAAAATTGTTATTAAAGACTTGTATCTTTAAATATTTAGTTATGCATGCTTATTAACCCAAAATGGTAATATTCAGTTTAGTGATTCATAAGAGAATTAATAAAGTAATTCTATAATGCTTCTGTATTTTATGTCTAGTTGGTGTGCCTGCCCAGGAAAACATATATACAATGAAGGTCAATTTATATATTTTTCTATAGTGAAATGGCCACATTAATTGGTAACTTCTAGAACAGTGGTAGTTCCTCAGATTGGCATTTCTTTGTCCAAAATAATAGCCATGATTATTAAACTTTATTATTGATAATAATGATTTATTCTGTCAAGGCAATACTTCCCTGGATTGGCTGCCCTTCTTCTAAAGTCCTGAAGGCTTCCAAAGATAACTTTGTTTAGATTTAACTGAAAAATAGTAGTGATCATTAAAACTGAAATTATAATTCTGCTGCAAATCAGTTGTTCACTGCTACTGGTATTGAATAATTTGTCATTCTCAGTAAATATTCTCAAATTCCAAAAAGCATGAAAAATACATATGGTAATTTATAATTTGCATACTGTAACAGTTTTCAGAGGAAATAAAGACTTTTCAATGCCTTTAAGGTGTGATGTTCTATTTTTTCATATGAAATTTTTATATATACCAATAAAGATTGTCTTATACCTGATTTTTTTATAATTAGCCAAATATCTAAATATTCAGTTAATTATTGGATGTAGTTTTGGTTTTGTTTCCAGGAATCAGCCAACAATGTTGTTTAGTCAGCTTTTTTGCTGTCATAACCAAAAGACCTGACCAGAACAATTAGAGAACGAAAAGTTTCTTTGAGAGCTCACAGTTTCAGAGGTCTTAGTAAATAGATAACCAGTTCTATTACTCAGGGCCCGAGATGAGGCAGAACAACATGGAAGAAGTGTGTGGCAGGGGAAAGCAGCTCAGGACATGGCACCAGGAAGCAGAGACTCCACTTGCCAGGACAAAGGAATACCCCAAATGACCCACCTCCTCCAGTCACACCCTACCGGTCTACAGTCACCACCCAGTTAATCCCTATTAGGGGAATAGTACACTGATTAAGAGTGTCATAATCCAATCATTTAACCTCTAAATTTTATTGCATTGTCTCACACATAAGCTTTGAGGGATACCTCATATCTAAACCATAACAAACATTAAGTTTGTGAAAAAGGCTATCAGATAATACGTAGATTTGATTCACTTAGTGAAATGTTCTAGATGCCAGCATTAATTTCTCTATGAGACAAAGGTGGATGAAACTTTAATTTGTTTTAAATCAGTGCTGTAGAGGCTATGAGGCATTGACTATGACTTTAGAATACATAGATTGTCTACAAACTTTTCATACCTCAGAGGAAGAGTATCTGAAAAGTTTCTCATTTATTTGGTGATGAGAACCTGAAATATTTTTCTCTGAAGTGTTTGAGTCCCCAACAGCTTACTTGAAATATGTAAGAGATTGTTGATGATCTTTTTAAGCAGAAATCATTCATTGATGATTTGTTTTTGAATCAAATAATTAAACATTTTCTGTCAATTCCAAGAAATTTATAATGCTCTTTAGATAGGATGAGTTCTAAAGATAACAGGATTCTTTCAAAACTGGCAATTTATCTGAGATTATTAATAAATCAAGTTTGAGAAAGATAAGGTTAATTGAATTTTTAAACAAGTAGCTGTATTATCCTTCAAGCACCTTGGAGCTCATACAATATTCACACTTTTTTTTAAACAAGTACTTTGATATGTTTGAATTCTCCTTTAATGATAGCTTTTTAAAAACTCCAATTAAATGGTTTAACTCTTAGCATCCCAGCTCACATTTTGAAGGCCACTTTTCTTTCCATTAATGCACTATTTTAGCTGTGATGCTGCAATTAAGATGCCCTTGCCATACAAGTAGCCACGTCTGCTCTTTCTAGTGATGATGACTCTTAGGACCATTTGACAGGTAATCATTAGAACTTGGATTCAAGTAGACTGTAGGGTCTTTTTGCCTATCACTGCAGGAGGATTTATGCCGGTAACTCCTATTAATGTTAATAGGACTTGCATGTGTAAATCCTCCTGCTATCAATGAGACAGTTGACCCCTAAAAGAAATAGTAATTAGAGATAGACACTGTAGCTGCTATAGAAGTATCAGTGAATTGTCCTATTTGGGACTTTCATGTGGGTAAAAAAAATAGAGGGTACCAATTCTGCAGAGAAATATATTAGAAATTATTGATCTTTTAAGCATTATCAACATTTTCCTCTTGTTTTTAGAGTAATTTTGTCTAGGTTTATTGAAATAACAGTTTTGTACATGCACACAAAATACAAGATTCCATACCAGAGCATACTTATTTTGAAAAATTCTTTAAAAGGAGACTGACGTCAATTGTTAATAAATGTATTTAATAGTACACAATACTATGCAGCTGCTAGTGTGAGAATCATATAGACCTAGATTTATATACATATATGTGTGTGTCCATATATTTAAAAAGTAACAATATATTGATTTATGTAAAATTCAAGCACTTTGGTTTTTGGTTTTTGGTACTGGGGATTGAATTCAGGATCATTCGACCACTGAGCCACATCCCCAGCCCTATTTTGTGTTTTATTTAGAGACAGGGTCTCACTGAGTTGCGTAGCACCTCATGGTTGCTGAGGCTGGCTTTGAACTCACGATTCTCTGGTCTCGGCCTCCCAAAGTGCTGAGATTACAGGCATGCACCACTGCGCCCAACTAAAATTCAAGCACTTTGTAAGATACACACACACACACACACACACACATCATAGGAAATGTTTGTGAAGCATACATACCAAACTGATAACTATGGTTATGTTGGAGAAAGAGATGAGGAACAATGGGGCAAGAATAAAAGAGTACTTAGAATTTTACTTTTTTTTTTAATTTTAGAAGTTGCATAGCTAGCAAATATTCCTATTTTTTAACTTAATTTTTTTCATAATCCAACATCAAATCCCTAGGTGGTATTTGGGATCAAAAAATAGTGTATTTATGGGCTGGGGATATAGCTCAGTTCATAGAGTGCTTGCCTTGCATGCACAAGGCCCTGGGTTTGATCCCCCCAGCACCACAAAAATTAAAAAGTGCATTTACTTCGGATTACATTAATATTTTTATAAAGTACAATAAACTAATGACAAAATAATTAGCAGTTTAGACTAGTTAGATTAACTATAATATATCCATTATAATGGAGTGCTATGCAGCTACAAAACAATTAGTAAACTGCTATAGTGTGAGCTCTAGGACATGTTAATTGATACAAGAACTCTGTATACAAATATATGTATATAATATTTTGCTTTAGGTAAGAAGGTGAAGTGTACTCAAAAAATTTTAAATGGTTACCCCTTAGAAAAAAGAAGCAAGTGACAGCAATGGAAGTTAGATGTCCTTTGCTTTGATTTGAAAACAAATATAATTCTTAAAATGTTAAACTGAAGGGCTGGGGCTGGGGCTCAGTGGTAGAGTGCTTGCCTTGCATGCGTGAGTCACTGGGTTCGATCCTCAGCACCACATACAAATAAATAAATAAAATAAAGATATTGCGTCCATCTACAACTAAAAAAATTATTTAAAAAAATGTTAAACTGAAATCACTGAGCATAGCCATTATGTGGGATTATTGACATAACTGTATAGAGTAGGATTAAGGATTTTAAAGGGAACATGAAATATGTAGCCTAGGGGATAGAGATGAAGACAGAACACAATATCATTGTGCTTGGCAATAGTAATATGTGATAGATGCAATAATAGTTTATGTTGCTATGTTTATTAAGCAATGTTCATAATAAGATTAAGTAAAAAAGTGATCTTTAATTTGAAGTATCAGTGTACTCAAGCTCATCAGATTGTACACAAAAAATGTGTACAGTTATTGTATATAAATTTTACCTCACTAATGCTGTTTTTTAAAAGGTGCAAGCCTATCAATCAATATAAATTCAATGTGCTTTTTTCTCATTTCAATAAATTTATAGATCTAGCTAGGAAACTGGCAAAGGCTGCATGGTGTCATGTCAAAAGGACAAAACAATCAAATGAAAGGGGTTCCCATTGGTCACACATGAAACCACTTAAATACCAAAAATACATTATGATAGTCCATAGTTGCAAATGAACCTCACCAAACAGCCTTAAAGATTGCTAATGTAACAACTCTTTATTCTAGAAACTATTAAAAAGAAGGAAGCAATTATTCTCTCTTTCATGTTAAGACTATTTCAGAATATTGAAATAGTTGTTGAAGGAAAGTTCTAAAAGAATAACCATGTTTAAAAAGTGCACAAGAAAGGATAGAATTAGAAATATCACTATTTTGTTAACCCAGTAGAGTCTAATAGTGGACCTGGTTATCAATGGCTACTTAAACTTTTAGTTGAAAATTGATACACTGAACCTACGGATTAATCCTGAAATTAATGCAAGTACAAAATCAGATCTTACAGCCCTCCTCAGGTGTTAAAACAGGAGGAAAATAACACTACCTGGGAATAATTCTTGGCAAAAAATAAAATAAAATGTGGCAGAATCTAAGCAAGCCTATGATTAACTATGTGCTTATAGGCTCTATAGTGCTAGGAGAGCATGAAGATAAAATATATACAATTATACCGGACAAATGCCCTGATTTTATCAATAATGAATTGGCACAGAAAAAAAATGAAGGGAGCACATTTACATATAAAAGGGGATTTAGAGAGGTCAAACAATTGTAACATGCTGACTTCATCGGACACTTGTTTTCAACAATGGAAATCTTTTTTTAAAAAAGCAAAGAGCAAACCCTTTTGAGACACTCAGAAGGAACTGAACATTGATTAATATATTCATCTGTTCATACAGTTAACCTTTGTGTGTGTATATGTGTGTTTAGTGAGAACAGTTTTCTATGTATATAATACAATATTGTCAACTATAGTCACCATGCTGTATATTAGATCATTTCACAATGTAGACCTATATCAAAATATCACATCAGAAGAATGAGAAGTTATACTCCATTTATGTATGATGTGTCAAAATGCATTCTACTGTCATGCATAACTAATTAGAACAAATAAAAACTCACATCATATACCATAAATATATACAATTTGTATTTGTCAAATATACCTGTTTAATAAAATTAATATTTTTTCAATAAATGTACTTTGTTACCAACTTTTTTAAATGAAACTTATTTTAACTGATATATAAAAACACAAAATTGGGTTGGGGGTGTGGCTCAGTGGCAGAGTGCTTACCTCGCACATGTGAGGTACTGGGTTTGCTCTTCAGCACCACATTAAAAAAATAAACAAAATAAAGATATTGTGTCCATCTACAACCAAAGGTATTTTTAAAAAACACAAAATGTCTCACTATTGGGGCAACATGAAGTTTTAATAAATGTGTACATTGTGTAATCAGGTTAAACATAACTATCTCCTTAAACACTTTTCATTTCTTTATGGTAAAAAACATTCAAAATTCTTTCATCTAACTTTTTGAGTTATACAGTACACAATTGCCATCTATAGTCATCCTACTGTAAAATAGCACACCAGAGCTTTCAACTGTAACCAGTACCTATTCCCCATACCTTCCTCTGTGCTCTTCTCCCCAGCCTTTGGTAACCACTCTTCTACTCTCAACTTCTATGAGGTTAACTTTTTTAGATATTAAATATGAGTGAAATTCTGTGATACTTATCTTTCTATGTCTGGCTTATTTCAAGTAGCATAATCATCTTCAGTTGCATCCATGTTGTGGCAAATGACAGGATTTCACCCTTTTCATGACTGAATAGTATTCCATTGGTCATATATACCTCATCTTCTTTTCCATTCATCAGCACATGAACAAAATACATTGTTTCCATTTCTTAGTTATTATGTATCTTGCTGAATACAAATGGTAATGCAGATGTCCCTTCAACATATTGATTTAATTACCTTTGGTTATACCCAATAGTGGGATTGCTGAATTGTATGCTTGTTCTATTTATATATTTTGAGGAAACTCCATACTATTTTCCATAAGGGTTGTACTGGAATAAGACTCTCAAAATGTTCACACTTAGATTCAAATGTGATTTAAGAATTTGAAGAAATCCTCCTTTGTTGGTATGTAGGCCATTAGCATAACATGCAAACATTTAAAATAGTTTTGCAGGTAGGTAAGTATATTAAGCAGAAAATATACTCTAAGTTCTATACCCTAAGGAACAGAATTCTTAAGTCAGGAATGTGCAATGCACCAGAATGTGGTTTCCTTTGGTTAAGCTTATGCAACAGCAACAAAATATTTGTGCAGAAGTTAAAACAGCTCTCTATTAATCTTCATTACAACTAGAAAAATTGCCTATAGGAAGTGTCATTAATTTTCTAAATTTGAAGTTGAAAATTATATGTACAGGGTCAGCTGACCTTTGAATAACATTTGTCTTTCAGATCTTTTGAATATATTTTTGCCTGTTATACCTGAGATGCTACCACATTTCAGGTATAACCTAACCTTAAAAGAACACACTCTCTAAGTCGATCTAGATTTATAAAGTACAATAATTTGGAGGATGTCTGCCCGTTACAAAGTAGTTCTCTTCTTTACCAAGGAATTCAGAGTTTTTAAAAGAGGAATTCCTAGGAGTTCCCAAATGGTATATGTTAGCACTTCACACTATTAACTTCTAGATAGAGAGGTAGGTGCAGTACAGTTCAAACATTGTCAAATGAAGATCAAATTGAAAAGAAAGCCATTCTGATATAATTGATGTAGTAAAGGGGGATCTGTTGATTGCCAAGTCCAATTTGAATACAACTTTGTTGAAATACATTTTTTAAAATATATTTTATTTTAGTTGCCGATGGACCTTTATTTTTTTAATTTATTTACATGTGGTGCTGAGAATCTAACCCAGTGCCTCACACATGCTAGGCAAGTGCTCTACCACAGAGCTACAACCTCAGCCCGCAGGAATGCATTGTTGAAGTAAAATGTGTTGCACTTAAGTAAAGATTACCTGGGGACTAGAGTGGCCTCCTTATAGTAGATCTCATTTGTTTATTAGATTTCCCCACCAATGCTATGAGAAATTTCCATTCAAATATACCTCTGTACACTTGACTATTATTTTCCATTAATACTATATGGTCACAATCCTCTTGACCAAAAGATTATATAGAAAATAGGGGTTTTTTCCTCCTTTTTCTTAGAAGTATAAAAGTAAGTTTTAAAACTATGGATTTCAAGATGTGATATAACCCTTACAAATTTAAAGCAATGGAGATCTTTAGTAATACATGGAAAAGATGCTTGAGTAAGGCCAAAGTCAGAAATAAAAGGGAATAATATCTTCTGGAAATGTAAATATCATGAGTGTTCAATACATACTTGAGGGGGCTAAGTAGAGCCAGGCATGGGATTGAAAAGCTTTGGTTCCTGATATAGGATCCTGAGTAACCTCTCCTGATGGGATATTGGAGTGATTTTGTGGCCCCTACAGCATCCCTACCTTTATCTCTTTCATTTTCTGGAGTCAGTAGTATGGAAATGTAGCATCAGGAGCACCTTGGCAGGCTATAGTAGAGTCAAGATGGACAACTGTACAGCCCACTCAATCCCATTTTAGCTCCATACAGTATGACACACTAAAAGAATTTACACTTTCTATTAAATATATAGAAAAAACATGTCACATGAAACAGTTGAAAATATATTCAGAAAACAGATCTCTGAGCATATCTACCATACAATGCTGAAGACATGGGATGAATCCTATTATTTGAAAAGAAGAAAAATGGAGAAAATTAAAGAACTGAAGCACAAAATACTTCAAATAAACATAGTGCTTATTCTAATAGTGACTGGTGCTATTCAGGCATAAATGGAAACTTCATGGAAATAATATAAATTTCTGTGATAACTGGAACTTAAGACTTGATAAAGAAGATTCAAGCAGATGGTAGTGGCTGCCTGCATGGGAGGTCTTTCTGAACTTGAATGGAAAGTTCTGATAGGGGACAGACAGATGCAAATGGTGGGAACACAAGGTTAAGGGAATAAGTCTATAAAATGAGCCCACTGTGCTGACACTACATACTTTCTTTTCCAAGAAGCAATTTACCTGCAACCCTTCCTGGCTTAGAAGGACAGAATATGTCACATTCCTTAGCAACTATCTGTTATCTTTAGGAGAAATACAGGCATAAATTAATGTTGATAAGAGGAACCCACGTTACCCTGAAGTGGGAGATTTTGTGACCTCTTTCATAGACTAGATCCCAGAATTCAGGGAGACAAGGATAATTCTTCATAACCATAAAATCCGTAAGAATTTATGGTTGAAAATCCAATTAGAGTTCTAATTGGATGGTCAGCATGGGCCAAGGTGACCTAGAGTCACACCCTTCCACCATGATGCGCTGCTTCACCGTGGGCCTAGACTTATGGAGTCAGCAATCTACGGACTGAGAAATCTGAAACTGAATCCAAATGTACTTTCCCTCCTCTTTGTTGTTCTTTTGAGGTATTTTGGTCTCCGTGATGAAAAGGCTGACTAAAACAGCAGGATTCAGTTTTATGTTAAAAAGGGATAGGCATTTCTGCATATGTTGCATGAATTTGGATACAGAAGTGTAAAAATAACTAGTTTGAAATTGTGGGATTTCTTTTATACTATTTTGATATTCTTTTCTTTTCTTTTTAAATATTTTTTTAGTTGTCGATGGACACGATGTCTTTATTTTATTGTCCTGCATGTGGTGCTAAGGATTGAACCCAGGGCCTCATGCATGCAAGGCAAGCGCTCTACCGCTGAGCCACAATCCCAGCTCCTTGATATTCTTTTCTTTCACCATCACTTATAATATCACTCCTCTCATTATGTGAAACTGCTGCTTCATGTGTTCTTTCAGATATTTTTCTACATGAACACACACATGCATGCATATGTACACATATACTCACATGCTTAATATTAAAGGTAGAAGGGCATTTAAAATGTGTTTTTAAAATACAAATTGGTTCAATGTTTAAAGAAACTCAATTCACAATAGCTAAATTATGGAACCAACCTAGGTGCCCTTCAACAGATGAATGGATAAAGAAAATTTGGTATATATACACAACGGAGTATTACTCGGCCAGAAGGAAGAATGAAATTACGGCATGTGCCAGTAAATGGATGGATCTGGAGACTATCATCTAAGTGAGATAAGCCATTCCCAAAGAACCAAAGACTGAATGTTTCCAGTGATATGTGGATGCTAACACACAATGGAGGGGGTAAGAATAGAAGCTCAATGGATTAGACAAAGGGGAATGCAAGAAAGGGAGGAGGTGGGACTAGAAAAGATAGTAGAATAAATTGGATGATTTTTGTATTTTCATACATGAATACCAACCAGTGAAACACTGCATCATGTACAACCACAAGAAAGGGATCCTAATTAGAATAAGTTATACTCCATGTATGTAAATACATCAAAATGCAATCTACTGTCATGTGTACTTATAAAGAATAAATGAAAAATAAAGTAAAAACCATAAATTGGAACATATCACAGTTATATAACTGACTTATTTCATGTAACTTAGATATCATAAAACACCATATATAAAATTTGCTTCCCTTTTTCTAATTGCTGCAATAGTATTCCATGGTATGATGTCCATTTAACCAATCATTATTAATGAATATTTAAGGTATTTCCAGTTTTATTTCTATTGCAGACAATGATTCAATAAACTTTTCATATGTATATCTCTGTATATGTGTGTGTGTGTGTATATACATATATATATATGATAGATTCTTAGAGGTTTAATTTCTAAGTTAAAGGGTGTATATACTTTATATTTGGATTGACTGCCAAATAGCACTTAAAAAGTCTTTTTTCACTCTTATTAATACAAGATATTATTATTTTTTTATTGTTCACCTATGTGATTGGGCAAAAAAGTTTTCATGTTATACTTTGCATTTCCTTGATACCTGTACAGAGGGATATATGTTTATTGAAATTTTTGAATTACCTCTTCAGTAGTTGCTTATTTCATGCCCTTACAACTATTATGATTTGTAAGACTTATATTTTATGTTCTGTATATTAATAATTTGTTATATATATATATATACATATATATATAGTAAATATTTGTTCCCTCTGTCTTTAACCTCACTTATGGTGTGGTTTGTTATTCAGAAATTTAACATTTTGACATAATTTATTCACTCAAAATTTTCTTTATAGCTTCTGGATTGCATCTTGTTTAGAAAACTCTTCCCCAACTCAATAGTATGAAAATAATGTCCTATGTGTGGTTCCAACATATACATGTGTTTCATATATATGGTTTTTAAAATCTTACCTCTTTAATTTACCTGAAATTTATTTGTGGGAATTATGTGAGAGGGAAATCTACCATAACTTTTTGCATATGAACATCCAATTTCCTTTTTTTTTTCTTTTTCTTTTGGTAGCAGGGATTGAATCCAGGGGTTCTCGAGCGCTGAGACACATCCCCAGCCCTTTTTTTATATTGTATTTAGAGATCAGGTCTCGCTGAGTTGCTTAGGATCTTGCTAAATTGCCAAGGCTGGCTTTGTACTCTTGATCCTCCTGCCTCAGCCTTCTGAGCTCCTGGAATTAAATATGTGTGCCACTGTGCCCAGTCCAATTTTGTTGATATTATTTATTGACTGGCTCATCCTTTCCACACTAA